>VZRR01005733.1:504099-553237 GCA_013398015.1 Oreocharis arfaki
GCTCACCCACCCCAACATGGCAGCATCACAAGCATTGAAGGAATCATTGCTTGAAATCCTTTCCTAAGACTGGTTGGAATATTCCTGCAGGAGTCCCCTGATGCACTCATTGCACAGCACCATCTGTCCCTGCTGTACTCTGTGCTGCTTGTGTTCTTTCACTTCTAGTCAAGGAAAGGTGAGTAAGCAGAATGAAACATGCTCTAAAGAAACACAGAGCAGAGAAAGAGTAAGGGCACAGACTGATACTGATATCTTCAGAACAGGCATCTAGCTTTGAAAATGTAGGAAAAGATGGTACAGACGAAGCCGTAGAGGAAGGAAATATATCCCTATTTTTTTATTGAAACAAATATGTGTTACAAATCCAAATATAAAAATAACACGCCAAAATCTTCGCTCTTAGGCATTTGCCACACTAAATCAAATGCTGCTATGCATTTTCAGGGATTCAAACATATCTATTGTTTCTGACACACCTCATCATTTTATTTTTTATGAAGAATCAGCTTTTTCAAGGGAATTTTTATTAAAAAAGAACTTGGGAACAGCTCTTTGAATAACATCAGGAATACAGCATCTTATTTCTAAAACTCAAGTTACAAAAAACCAAATGGTTTTTGTTTGGTTTGGTTGAGATTTTTTAATAAAATATTGATAAAACTGTGCCTTAATACTGAAATCTGTATAAAGGATGCAGATTCCTTATAAAGACCCACATTTGTCCTATTTTTCTTTCCTTTCAAGTAGCTCTACAGAGACAATGCAGTTGGACAGTAATTTACTCCCAACCAACCTCCTCAGAAGCAGAAAGGTTTTGCCATCAGGCTCTACATTTTACAGAAATTTTAAAGCATCATAAGATAATGCTTCACTAGAATCAAATAAAACAGCAGCCTTTCTTCTACAACACTGAAAACCCCAAGGAAGAGTTTTCTTTCCACTCTTTCCTCCCATCTTTTCCACTCAGAAGCATGTTTGTGACATAGTGTTTTTGCTGTTAATACTTAAGCAGTGTGCACATTATTTAATTTTAAATACTGCCTCAAAGTGCAGTTGAGAGTGTTACTCTGAAAGATCTTAATAAAGATAACTAAACCAATTTATTTGCATAATAAGGTATTTTTTGCAGTTAATAAAGATGAAAGGCACACTGAGATGAATCCTTGCAAATTTACATAAAGTATTCAATGTTTCTGGTGGTGTGCTGACAAACTTTGTGCATCTCTTGTCTCTGATGATACCTCCCATCTATTTTTTTCCTTTTTTAACCCCCAGCATACAGTGTTTTAAAAGAGGTAGCCAAGAGCAATGGGCTAAGTAGCGGTGTTTTCCTTCAAAAAGAAATCCACATCTTAAGCACAGCCATAAGGGAAACAGATCTACACTCTTGAAAATCCGACTGGAATAGTTTCTTGAAGAGTTTTAACCATAAAATGCTTTAAGCTAAGGAAGAAAAAAAAAAGGCAGCTGGAAGATGTTAACTTGGTTTCTAGTTGAAACAATGGTGTGTTTTATTTCATGTTGGGATTTCAACAGACTCTTAATTAGACTTTTGACCATGCAGTTTTCATTTAAAAATATCTTGATGACATTCTGATTATCAAGAAGTTCCTGGGAGACTTGACACCTGTTACTCTTTGAAAGAACATTCATCCAGAAAGGCAGGCAGGCAAATCATACTCCCCATCTCATAGAACAAATATTAAGTCTAAATATCCAGAGTATTTAAAATAATAATGTAAATACTGGAAAATACTTTGTGCGGTCCAGACTTAGTGAGAATAAGCAGACAGCAATGCTCAAAACAAAAGGCAAAAACACATGGGTTGCCTGCCATGAGGTGAAATACTAACAGACTGTTCACACTATGAATGTATAGCTGGTAAAGTCACTACTGTGGCATTTCCTAAGGACTTGAAAAATTATACTTACCTATGTTATGAAAAACAGCTTAGTTATTGAAAACAGCGTTTGAAACACAATTTTTCTATGTAGTAAAAAAGTCAGTGTACAAGAGCAGATATTATCATTCAGATTGAAATACACATTCAGAATATATTAGTTCATTTTTCAAAACATTGAATAAGGAATTCTCATACACAGCACTGCTATGATTCATATTGATGTAACTTGTAAGACTGGCAAAAAAATTCCTGTAGCACTCAAATTCATATATACATGGCATATAATAATGCAAATATATAATACAAAAAAAACACATGGTATTCAAACCTGAAGTGAATTAAAGAAAAAAAATCCATGTTATTTTGAAGATGGCACCTCTAGATTGAACTCCAGAGGAGGGGAGGGGAGGGAAGCGGAGGAGTTGGACAAGACTCACAACAGTCATCTAGTCTTCTTCAGGGCTGACCAAAAGTAAAAGCATATTACTATTAAACCAGGGTGTTCAAATGCTTTCTAAACAGTCAGGTATGGGGTATTGATCACTGGTCTAGGAAGCCTGTTTTTGGTAAAGCATCTTTTCCTAATATCAAGTCTGAACCTTCCCTGATGCGGCTTTGAACCTTTCACACGTGTCCTGTCACTGGATAACAGGAAGAAGAGATTAGCAATTCCTTAACTTGCCCTTCTCATACTGATAAAAATCAGCTGAGTTTGACTCCTGGGCTTTATTGACATCGACAAAATTATTTTTAGTGCTGATTTTTAAATCAAAATAAAAAAATTATAAACATACGAAACATTAATGCCATCACCAAAGCTTGAGATGCATGGGTAAATTAGAAAGAGGAACTATTTTGTTATTCTGCAGTAACTTACTTGCCTGAATTTTGGAAGAAAAGATGGTCCCCAAATTTTCTCTCTCTTATTAAGAGACAAATGTTCTCTGTGTTATGCATACAAAGAAATACATATATCAGCTGCAATCTGGACTGAGTTAGCTCCATCTTTTATGTGAAGTAGGTCCATGAAGGCACATTTTGGGATTCTTTCACGGATCTAAATAAGGGGGAACTAAACTGTGATTGCCCCAGTAGTTTTCTGTCAAATTTTGGCTGACATTTACTGTCCTAAAAGTGGAATTCTCTTACGAACACTCCTAGGCTGTTTCAGTACAAAGTCAGTGGAGTCAACTTAAAGCATCTTAAACCACATTTGGATGACTTTACACTTATGTGAACAACTTACACAGACACTTTTAGCTTTACAGCTGTGTCAACAGAAACTGCAAGAAATAACTTCTCAGCTTCTATAACTAGATGTGAGAGAAACGACCTGTATATGCCTTCAGTCCCCCTTTGAATGAGAAAAATTAAAAAGAATGTTAGATTGTGGCAACATGGCTACTAGCTCAGCCTCAGGACAAATCAGTGTCTGTTAATGGGAATTCAGATTAGACTCATCAGAAACCAAAATGCCAAATCTGTAAGAATTGTGTATTATTTTTCTCGCCACACATAAAATCAGACTCTTTTTGAGTCAAATTTCAGGGAAAGTTCACAGTCCATGTTCTTTGTGGCATGGACTATTGTAGAAATACTGTGGCAAAAACTGTCATAGAAAATACAGCCTGCCTCCCAAGCAGATTCAGCCCTGGGAGTGCTTGTTGCCTCTGTTGTATCCTATTGTATCTGAAATGTTATGCTCTTACCTAGAGCTGCTCTCTGAATCTGCCTCTGGATTATCTTCCCTTTCAGATGGTCTGTAAAAGACACAAAATGCAATTAATTAGAATTAAAAATGTCAAAAATCAATGAAGCCATTGCCTATTTCCCACCATTTGGAACTCCCTGAGCTGCTGGCCAATTTTAGGGATGAGTAGGTTTCTGAGTTCTCTCCTTCTCTCTACTGCAAGTAAACAAGTAGGCACAACGTGACTCTGCATATACTGAGATTTACATATACTCTACATATACTGAGATTTGTCCAGCAAGAAAGACTGAAAATGAAGCATTTACCGTCAAGCACTTTCACAGGATAATGATCTCCTGCTGCTAGATACAAGAGAAGTCCAAGTGGGACCAGAAGATATACAGAATTCCAAATATTTGTTCAAACCGACTTAAAGGTGCTTACAAGACAGTAGGTCACTAGTCCACCCCTTTGCCAGCGAAAAACTAATTCCCCACAGTCCATTTTTTCCTGTGTGTCCTGCTCAGTTTTAAATATCCCATGTACTAGAGCTTCTGCAAGTTCTACTACTGTCCTGGTTCTGGCCAGGACAGGGTTAATCTTTTCAGTAGCTGGGAGGGGACATGGCAAGCACCATGGGGTTATTCTGTACCACCTCACATCATTGCTGGGGGTGGAGGAAAGGGACACTCTTCTGGGGAGAAAGGAGGAGTAAATGTGTCAGAGGCAGCCGTCCTGTATTGTCTAATATTGGGGAGGTTTTCCCCGTGAACGTTTTCTTTTCCCGTACCCTCTGTCACTAGCATGGTTGCTGGTACTGTTTGTTTTCTTATCTCATTGCTGTTTCCAGTAAATTGTTCCTATGTCAACCCACGATCTCTTTGCCTTTCTTACCTCCAATAGTCCTCTCCATCCCACCACAGCTGGGAAGGGGAGGAGAGAACGACGCAGTGAGAGAGAGCAGTGTGTGGTTTGGAGAGTGTTGATGGAGGCACTGAGTTGGGGAGTAACGTTCCTAAATCACGGCAACTACTCAACAGGACTCACTGTGTACATGTCATTGGTTTTCAATCAGAAATTCACCAATTCTGTTATCTCAGTATTCCTACTTAGGCTCCCATTCCTCATATAATTCACTTTTATCCTTCTTTTATCGATTTCCTCCCTGATCTATGACAACGGGCCAGTTTCCCAACTATTCCAGACAACAATTAGATTACCACATGGGAAGCCATTATTCATAGATATTAATGGAACCAATAAAGGAAAAACATATCTCTAAATATGCAATTTCAGCAGTGTATGTATTCTGAACAGGGATGGGATTATGCCTCTCAAGTTTTCAAATTAAAACAATTTCTAAGCAGAGATTTGTTCATAATCTTTACTAAGATGTAAATCTAGATATCAGAGAAAGAAAAAAACTCTATGCTGGATTCACTTTCCCCCAACCCCCCCAGACACGTGATTATCTCTATCATATTAGCATGCATTTTGAAATAAAAATATAATTTTGCTTATAAGTGAAGTCTTACAGAGTAAGCTAATCAGAGGCAAATTAACTCATTGAAAGTTGGCAAATGCTTAACTGGACAATATAAAAAAACATTTAAATTCACAGGTCATGAGAATCAGATTGTTCTGTAAGCACAAAAGAACCATAATGAATTAAATTTCTTTGGAAATTGTGAGAATAATTGTTTTGTATTTGTTAGCATTGTAGGAAATGTATTATTTGCAATACATTACAGGATAACCGTCAAGTTTTGTTGTTTTGAATGTTTATAAAGAACAAACAAAAGAAAACACCCTACCTGCTCCTTGACTATAAAATAGATATAGAATTGTATTTTTCTGCAGAGGAAGTTTTATTCTTTTTAATTATTTTTATTTAAACCAATGATTTTTTCTGTAATTAAAGTGAGCTGTAAAATTAGGAAAAAGTTATCTGTAAAATTAGGAAAAGCCTTCAGTTACTGAGAAACAGGTTAAGTGAAATAACTAACTTCATCTAATCCTGCTATAAAAACAAATAAATCCTCCATCTCAGCTGTAATAACACTTGACCAAAAAACCACATTCAGTTAAATAAGTTGATTCCTGTAACTATAGAAAAAATCCCCTTGATTACTAATTTTTACCAATAAAAGCCCAGTTGAATGATCAACATTCATGCTATTTGTGCTTTGAAAGCTCTATAAAGCAACTCAGATGATTTCAATACTCTGTGAAATGTGATTAAACATGCTACTTTTTCCTCAGATTGCTTTTTGCTAATCTATTTAGATCCTTGTATTCTATTGCACTGTGTCACAGAGTGTGACATTACTCACTCAATATTGAGCTGTGAGACAGTCATGAAACAATTTGTAGTAGTTTTGAAGCTCATCTCAATGGATTACCATTAAGAGAGGTGTCTCAGAAACTATATATACATTTATCTTTGTGTAAGGGCTCAGAAACTCTCTTTCCTAAGCGCTGTGAGCTGCAAAATGCAACTGCCACCATCATCTGAAAAAAATGGTTCTAGTAGTGACAACAGGCTGTTCATCACGAGCCACCTGAAAATAAGGGTGACATACAGTTCTCAATCTTGTCAATATATGGTGTTATTTCTCCTTCTTTAACCTTGCTAGAAGCAGATCATCAGCAATCTAAATGTTTTGCATTTCAAGTGGCAATGAGGTCAACTGAAAAAAAGCAGGCCAAACAAGTCAATGAGAGTAAGATCAAACAGATAGACAACAGCTTGCCGTCAATACAAATATGTGGAAACACAAGAATATTGGGACTGGGTTTTAAATGATTATAGCCAAGAGGCTTGACTCTCAATTACGTAGAATTTACTCTGAGCACAGCTGGGATAGAAACCACAGAGGCTGCAGAAGCTCTACTTGTATTGCAAGCTTTGTCAAACCATTCAGCAGCGTGAAACTTTCCCAAATGTTCCTTTCTGCCTTCATTCTAGTCTTTGTACACTTCTGCTCCATCCATGACATGGACCATGATGTTGCAAGAAAAATTCTTCTCCTATTTGGCAGCTTTGTGAAAGAATGACAAGTTTGAGTCAGACAACATGTAATCAGAGAGGAACCAAAGAAAACTTCTCCATCTGCTAGAAAAATAAAACTCCAGCCTCACCATTCTTCTAGCAAGACAGTTTCCTTTTTTTTCTTTAAATAGAAGTAGAAAGGTGACATTTATCCAATTCACATAGTCCAAACTGCCTTTTCAGGGCAGCAAAAACTGAACTTAATTTCCCAGAAAACTTCCTGAGGAGAAACTGAAATCGTATTATGGGAAAAGTAGGCTAAACACGAATTCTGATTTGGGGGATATGGTGGTATCATGAGGCACCTGACTATAATTCCATTCCAAGATTTAGCCAGCCAGATATGATTTAATATTTCAATTTGTTTTAATCCAATTTGAAATTTGACAGTTTGTTTAGATTTCATTTGAGAAAAAATTGTTTTCACGTAGAAGCTCTTATTTTTGACAAACCCTTAAGATTTTCAGTGTATGTTTTTGATTAAAGTAATCTTTTTTTGTTTTCATTATAAATACTTGTGGGGTACAATGAATGTTTCTGACCTGCTCTACTCTTCTGCCTCTGAGAACACCATTGCCCCAATGCTAGGCTTGAAGTTCGTAAGTGACAGAAGTAGGGGGTGATTCCAGTACTGTTGCCTGCACAGATCTTCCCATATAAACAAAAGGAAGATTTCAGTCTTAAGTACTGCCAGTTCTACAACCTTCATAAACACAAATATTTACCCAAAGAAATATGAGGAATCACATTCTCATAAAAAAACCCACCATGTCTTCTGATTCCAACAGTGTAAAGTTGTGGACGAGGTAGTGCTTAAATGTGGTTTGCAAAAATTGAATTTAAGACATAGAGAACATCTCTCAACATATGGCGAATTATGTTTTCTGAAGTTTCACCAAAAAAGAAGCTAAAAATAGGTCTATATCTGATACCAAATAATTTTTTCCAGTGGAGTCATTCTTCATTTGGAGATAACAGTCCCAATAAAATGTTGACTGCTGCAACTCCACATGTTTTGGCAAGAAAAGTAGTTTTGGGGAATTTAAGAATTCACTCAGCATGCAGCCAGCTGTCATTGGGCTGTGATAAATCTGTTGGTTTTGGCCTGCATTTCTGGACACATGTACCATCCTGAGGTATGGAAAAGAGATGAACTGGTAACACAGAACTTCAGCTTTGTGACAGAAGACAAAAGTAGGGAGGAAGACGGAGAAGACAAAATAGAATAGAGAAGTCTAATTAAGATTGATGTAAAGCAGAGGAAAGTATCCCATATGGTGACTAACTATGACAGAATACATAACTTGAATAATATGGCTGTCCTTTAACTTCTTGTCTTTGTGTTGCTCCAGACTGTTTCAAGGATCTGAAATTATCTTCCAATACATTACAGGCAATGAATGCTTTGACCTGAAGCATATGCTTCGGGACAATAAAAAAAGTGAATATATTGCAATTAAAAAACCACTGATTTTAAAAAGTGTTTTTGTTTTGTTTGGGTCCATGTTACAGGTTTTAAAACTTCTTTTATGTTTTATTAGATCCTCAATATGACACTATTATAAGGTTTCAAAGACTGCTAACTCAAGAACTGACAGGCTAAAGCCTTTGTCAATGACTTCTCATCTCTTGTTATTTTTTACTATTTCTCTATTATTTTACATTTTCCAAGCCTGCATTTATCTTAGTACATCCTTTCATCATGGAGACCCTGAAACCTTCAGACTTCAAATAGGATGCTATATGTTTTACTTTCTTCATTGTTAAATCATTTTTGGTGTTACATAGAATATCTAGTAGAACATCCTCTTATGCATCCACGGCATGTGATTCCTGGAATTCACCCTCCAGGGCATTTTGGGTCCTTGATCATGCTATGTGATATTAGATGTTTTTTTCTGTTTCTCACACTGCCACACCACTGGGGGTGCACAAGAAGCTGGGATGGAACACAGCTGAGACAGCTGACCCCAATAGACCAAAGAGATATTCCACACCATGTGGCATCATGTTTAGGTAAAAAAGGCTAGGGGAAACAAGAGTGAAGCAGAGCCATTTGGAATGATGGTATTTGTCTCCACAAGTCACTAGTAGGAGGGAAGGAACCCTGCTTTCTCGGAGATGGCTGAACACCTGGCTGTTGACATGGAGTGAAGGAATTCTTTATTTTGCTTTGCTTGCACACACAGGTTTTGCTTTACCCATGAAATTATCTTTACAACAACCTGTGAGTTTTCTTACCTTTCTGATTCTTTCCCCAGTCCCACCACAGGGGAGCGAGCAAGTGGCTGTGTGGTGTTTTTTTGCCAGCTGGGGTTAAACCATGACAGGAAATACATGGGGGGTTTGTTTGTGCCCCTATATTTTCAGCTGGACCCAGCTACCACACAACTATGAAGACTAGCTCAAGATTCTGGATCTATTAAATCTCATTCATGAAGCTGCATGCACTCACTTGAATCAGATAAGAAGTCCTTCTAAATGAGCAGAAATTAAAGACACATATTCAGCAAATAATCACCCAGAAAAAGAGGGGAGCACTCATGTAACTTCCAGGAGCCTTGTACAGATATATTTTTAACTGAGCTTGAGGTTAGAGTTGTAACAGCTTACAAAGTATTCCTGAAAGTAGGAGACATTGAACCCAAGTGTAGATATTCAAATGGAACAATTTCTCAGATTGAGAAGATCAAACAGATATAGTTATAGGAAAAATTATGAGATGTCTTAGAATATTTTTTAAAATCTGGTGATGAAATTATATGAGAACACAGTGTATGATAAAAAGTATCTGACAAGGAGAGTCATGGAATAAAAAAAAATGTTCTGTTCTAACCCAAAATACTGTAGCACTAAGAGAAAATAAACCATTCAGCCTTTCTCTGACCTCTAGAAATATTTGGGACAAATTCTGAATTTTCTTTTCAAACTTTGTTCTTCTGCAATGGCAAAAACATGTCAGCTGGCTCTATTAGGACAATGTGCAGAGACAAAGTAGTCTGCACTACTAAACTGGCTCAACACTATGTCTGATGGAAATGCTTTATTTTGGAATACATGGTTGGCCAAATCCCCATGTAATTTGATACCTTCTCATTTTCAGAAAGCCCTTGGTGGCATCAGGGAGGAAAACATTGCTATTGCAGCACTCAGGGCCTCCCTGATGCACATGCATTTTTCCAGGTATCACATACATCCCTCATTAGCATTAAAAATATATGGATGACAATACCTCAGGCAACATACTGTAGAGCATAACCTGTGCAGCAAATTTCTGCCTTCTGCAGTGGTTTAAGATTTTACTGCCCCTCTTTTCTCCTCTTCCCTCTCCCTTCCCTCCATCCCAAAGTTTGCTGTCAAAGGTCACTGCCCCACAGCAGAGAATGTAGAAGGAAATGTCTGCCTGTGTTCTGGCTACTCCTGCACAGTTTGGCACATCAGCATAAGCATACCAGCAAATTTAAGCTGAGACACTATCATCAACTCAACTACAATGTCAGAAATACAAGTTAGCACTCTCTTTTGCCAGCTGGGAAGAAAAGACTGGAGAAAGTAACTGCCAGCAGAGATGGGCCAGATCATTAGGAGCAAGGTAGCTGATGAGATTTAATAGAACTCATCAGTTGGAGCTCCGAGGAAAGACAACAGGTTCAGAATTTGAAGCACAACCCTGACTTCCTCAAACTCACAGTTGCAAACCATAGCCTAAGCTCAGCACATTACCAAATACACATGGAAATACACAATTTTCTCAACATAATCTCCTTCCTTGGAGTTTAAATATACCAGATATCCTACTATGATGCAGGATACTGCCCATTTTGAGATTGCTATGTAAAATATCTGACTGGGGCATGTTCCCTTCCTTGCCATACTCAGTTGAGACAGGTTTTATTGACGCATTTAATGCCTTCAAGCATGATCAAATTTACCGACAGAAAGCTTGTGAGATAGCAGTCTCTGCCAGCCATTGCTACAGGATGACAATGTATTTGACTTCTCAGGAAGAATTTCTTCACTGAAAGGCTGTTCAGGCATTGGGATGGACTGTCCAGGGAGGTGGTGGAGTCACCATCCCTGGGGCGTTCAAGAAACAACTGAACATGGCAGTCAGTGCTATGGCCTAGGTGAAGAGATGGTGATTGGCTAAAGGTTGAACTCAGTCATCTTGTGGTTCGTTGATTATTCCTTGAGCCACTCAGTATACAGTCCTTTAAACTCTCTACCCATTTCTATGCATTTACTTCTAACCTTCATTCTAAGTCTCCTCCTCTTTTTCTTCATGTTCTTGTTAATTCTGGCCAGATTACTTTTTTTCCCTCACAAGATGATGACTTACACCTTCTGGTTAAAGGACATTCCTGTAACTGTTTATTGTTTGGCCTGCATTTCCACAGCATCCCTTATCCCACATTTTTTTTTTCTAATACTCTTTCATACATTCTGGCTGCTAAAGAACAAAAAAATGCTTTGATAGGGTTAAACAGCAAAACTGTAGAGAAACAGAATTTATTTTCCTGCTGACATCATTCTGGACTTCTATCTTCCTTTAAGTACAGACTGTCACAGGCTACATAGGCTTTAATTGTTGAGGTGTTCCCAAAGGTCCCATTCATCTAAATGAGTGAAATGCCAGCATGTACCACAACTCCCATTCACCCAAAGGCACAGGACTTCTTTCCACAGGAAGCAGAATAACGGGAAGTGGCTGGTGCACATAAATTCCTAAAAGTCCAGATACTCAACATTAGGAATCGATCTAGGATAACCAACATAAAACACTAAGGGCTCTGGGCTGCAACTCAGCAGTCCAACCTCCCTGAAACTGGAAATCAGAACCTGGATGCTTTCTGAATCTAAAAACAAATGCTGGGACCCTTATTCTCATGTCCCAAGGTTGCTTGTCACTACTTATTCCTGACCAGGCACTTTTAGCCAAGTGTGGATATACAGCAGCAAGCACCCTCCAAGGGACTCCAGCAGAAGGACACATCATGTCTGGATTCTCCATGGGGAGAGGATAGGCAGCTCAGTCAAAGTAGTACTTCTATATGTACTGTAGTAATGGCAGTTTGTTGCATTCAGGAATTAAATCAACAGCTTTTTGGGGGGGATTTATTTGGTTTTGTTTTTCCTGGACAGCTCTCCTGAATTTAGGTACCTAAATTTCACTTAAGCTATATCTTAGATGCCAGAGTGCTATTTTAGGTATTGTCCAAAGTGAACAAATATTCTGTTTATCTATCTTCATACGCTAGAAAAGAAACAGAAACTATGCACATCTGGAAACTGTTGTTCTGTTGTTTATCACATCTATTTGTTCATGAATTAAATATTAAGCTGGTCCAAAAATAATGACTGAAAAGCAATGCCATATGGATAAGGAGCCATAATCTGTGAATTTAGTGCTCTGGATGCTCATATGACTAAATGCAGCTTATCTCTTGATTATTTCTTAGAAATTAATGTGAAGAGGAAGAATAAGGAAAATAGTCAGAGAAATAGCTTTGTGTACAGCTCCTATCCTTTTCCCATTTTCAAATATGCAAACTTAAGAAGGATAAAAAATAAATAAAGCTTAAAAGCACAAACAAGCAAAGTCAAACCAAACCCAAAGGATTTTACCCNAAGCACAAACAAGCAAAGTCAAACCCAAAGGATTTTACCCCTGACAAGTTTTCTGGTAATAATATACTTATTACTAGAAATAATTAATTAATTAATTAATATTAAATTAATAATTTAATTTAAATTAATTTTAGGGCTCAGTTAATATTTTAAGCAGAGAGTGACTATATCCAAGTTTCAGATGAACATGGTTATTTTCTGTTACAATACTGCCTTCATGGCTTTGTGATTTCTATGCAACAATTTGATGTCCAGTTTCATTTTGTGACATTTCTTCTGGCCAGAGCTGTCCAACATAAAATTAAATATAGAGTTCCAGAGTTCACTATGTACTTCAATTTTGGAAACTTTTAAAATTTTGCTTTTACTCAAGGAATTGTGCTGGCATTGAGCACATACTGTTTTGTAACTTCTGATCAGATGAGACAGACTGATGTTAAGAATCTGACAGATATGACACAAAATTAAAAATAAANATATGCTAGAAAATAAACAGAAACTATGCACATCTGGAAACTGTTGTTCTGTTGTTTATCACATCTATTTGTTCATGAATTAAATATTAAGCTGGTCCAAAAATCATGACTGAAAAGCAATGCCATATGGATAAGGAGCCATAATCTGTGAATTTAGTGCTCTGGATGCTCATATGACTAAATGCAGCTTATCTCTTGATTATTTCTTAGAAATTAATGTGAAGAGGAAGAACAAGGAAAATAGTCAGAGAAATAGCTTTGTGTACAGCTCCTTTTCCCATTTTCAAATATGCAAACTTAGGAAGGATAAAAAATAAATACAGGGCTTCTTAAAAGCACAAACAAGCAAAGTCAAACCCAAAGGATTTTACCCCTGACAAGTTTTCTGGTAATAATATACTTATTACTAGAAATAATTAATTAATTAATAAATATTAAATTAATAATTTAATTTAAATTAATTTTAGGGCTCAGTTAATATTTTAAGCAGAGAGTGACTATATCCAAGTTTCAGATGAACATGGTTATTTTCTGTTACAATACTGCCTTCATGGCTTTGTGATTTCTATGCAAAAATTTGATGTCCAGTTTCATTTTGTGACATTTCTTCTGGCCAGAGCTGTCCAACATAAAATTAAATATAGAGTTCCAGAGTTCACTATGTACTTCAATTTTGGAAACTTTTAAAATTTTGCTTTTACTCAAGGAATTGTGCTGGCATTGAGCACATACTGTTTTGTAACTTCTGATCAGATGAGACAGACTGATGTTAAGAATCTGACAGATATGACACAAAATTAAAAATAAAATAAATTTAAAAAATTTACTATGCTGAAGCTGATTAGATATGTTACCATGTTTTGAGGCCATGCATATAAACATTTCAGGGTGACAGAAACAAGTCAGAGTAAGAATGAGTGTATGACGCATTTTTTGATGCACATGTACTTGTAATATATGTACCAAACCTTTGAGAAGTGACTCCTTGAGTATCAGACACATACTAGCAACCCAGTAAAATCTGAAATAGCTTCCTGTGGAGATACAGCATATATTCACTGTTGTGCCTAAGCCTAAGTCTGCTTCTTGAATTGCTCAGCAATTTAAAACAAAATCTGAGTATATATAACTGGCATAACGATGTCATCAGCTCAGAACAGACGTCTTCCCTCAGCCTTAAATAAAGTGCATGACAAAAATCTTCATATTACAGCTATTTGCTGTTAATTGCATTCCTTCTGCAGTGTTCACAACCAGCTGTAGTGACTTCACTAGTCTTACATGATTTAGGATTAAATCATGATTGATTAGAAAAAGCCAGCTATTGTCTTTTAGTATGTGTAGGTCTGTATGCCTATGCTACAAGTCTGCATGAATGCTGTCCAGATGTGTAAATGAACCACAAGATATTATGAAAAACAAATTTCTATTTCTGTGCTTGGGAAGGAATATCACTCTTAGACAGTACTACCCTGAATCACGTGAGGTCTACTTCTCTAAAATTTGAAGGTTTGATTTTTCACTCTTAAAATCTCTGGCCATCCAGGACTAAAGACATACATGACTGGGATGCAGGACTTGAGGGAATACTAAGTTTACTGATGACACTAAGTTGGGATGAGGTGTTGACTCCCTTAAGGGCAGAGAGGCCCTGCAGAGAGACCTCAACAAATTAGAGAGATGGGCAATCACTCACTGGATGAAGTTCAACAACGGAAAGTGCCAGATTCTGCACCTGGGGTGGGGCAAACCTGGTTGTCTGTATAGAGTAGGGAATGAGTGGCTGGAGAGCAGTGCTGCAGAAAGGGGGCCTTGGGTCTTGGTCTATGGTAACCTGAACATGAGTCAGCAGTGCCTGGGCAGCCAGGAGGGCCAACCATGCCCTGGGAGCATCAAGATCGGGAGAGGTTTAGGTTGGATATCAGGAAAAGGATCTTCACCCAGAGGGTGGTTGGGCACTGGAATAGGCTCCCCAGGGAAGTGGTCACATCATCAAACCTCACAGAGTTCAAGAAGCATTTGGACAATGCTCTCAGGCACACAGCACCACTCTTGGGGTCCTGTGCAGGGCCAGGAGTTGGACTCGATAATCCTGATGGGTGCCTTCCAAGTCAGTATATTCTGTAATTCTATGATCAAGAAAAACTGTTTGTATGAAAGATTGTAGGGTTTAACACACACACCTCATAATATAGCATCAACTCTCACCTAGCATCTTTTCTTTAAAAAGGGCAAATTTAACAGATTGACATAAGAACATACTAGCCTAATAAAACAGCAAAATGCAGTGTCGCAATCTAGCCATGACTACCTATTTTCAGTCAAAAGACAGCTTACAGGCAGAAAATCTGTTACCAAGTATTTTTCCAAGTTTATAGTTATGGCTTGATTAAATCCAATGAGCCTGGTCAATTTGTTTTAGTTATTCTAGTGAAACCTTAAGTAAAAAATGTTTACTTGGTTTCTTCCTGAGCATAACTTTTCCCCCTGAAAGTAGTTCTGTTTGTAAAGAACAGAACATCATTTGTAATAATTAGAAAATGAAAATGTTTCCTACATATGTACATTCCAACTCAGAGCCAAAGAAAACATTAACATCTTAGGCCTGGAGTGACTGTTACACTAATAAGGTTCTTCTGTTTAAAGAATAGCACACCAGGGGAGCATAATAGAACTGTTCAAATGAATTCATTCAGTTTGGTATTTTCTGAGTAAGTCATTTGACAAATCATGTTTTCTCATTTTGAGAACCCATTCAGCCTATGCACTGTCACCCTGGGGCATTGCCTATTGTTTGAAAGTAAAAACAAACATATGCAAGCGACTCTGAAACAATGGACAATATTTAGCATCGCAATTAACATATGCATTGCCCCCTGAAGCCAAAAAGACTTCTACCTTCCGAAATAAGTTTGCAAAGAAAAAGTGAGTGCTGCTGCAAAGACTACTCTATATTACCAAAGACGGTATCCTCTTACAAGAAGGAGCAGAAAAAAGAAAAAGGCTGCAACAAAGGTACTAGAGCTGCCTGGCTGTCTTGCCAGTCTCATTTCTACCAGATCAGGTAAAACAAATCCTACACGAGCTAAGGAATGATGAAGATAGAGCAATGACATGTTTCCTTCTGTCTTCTCTGACGACGGCCAAAGCATGACCGTGCTGCAGCAGTAGCAGAACAGACAGCTCTGTCACAGCTGCCATAAATACAGGTGTACCTCTGAAGGGAGAGAGCCTGCACCATCCACGTGCTGGACATCTCAGCCTCAGCATAAGCCTAATTTTACTGCTCCGCCTAGGGTTAGTGTCACACTTAGGGCTAGGGTTAGGGTTACGCCTAGGGTTCAGAAAACCACAAGGCCCATAGCTCAAGGGACACTGCAGCTGCAAAAGACACGCCAAGGCCAGAGTGACACTGCCCCAACATTGCTCCCTCACATCTTCCTCCTTGACATCTCCCACGTGCCTTGAACCTCAGCCTTGGAAAATGCTGATTTTACTGCTCTGATTAGGGTTAGGACCTATAATACGTACAACACCTACGGTAAGTATAACAAAGACATACTTTCTCTTCTCTCCTCAGAAAGGGATAGTAACGCTTCACAGGCTTTTTTAATAGACTTTATAGTTTTGTCTGGTTTTCCTCCTAATTTGAACATCTTACTATCAGCTTTCTGGGGACTCTCATTCAGCTAAAAGTATTATTATATTATAAATTATGTAATCATAGGTTGTTTAGAAATACACTCAGCAAATACAACTGCACTACTCCAAGACAATTTAAGCCTTGTTGACTTGGCAGAGACTTTTGAGATTCTAAAAAATATATTCATGTGAATAAAAATATGATCTGTTGATCACAAACAAGGTAGTTAATTAATCACTCTCACTATGAACACTGTGAAGAAACAAACAAAAAATCATGAAGTGCTAGCAAGAAAGAAAAATATATTTCCATCACTCTGCTTTATATTATGATTCAACTGGCTGCTTGTAGGACAAGAAAATAGGCTGTGGAAACTTGCATCAGAGCATTGAGCCCCAAGAGGGTAGTAACCAGTTACCATGTTGTAGCTACCTGCCAGGCCTGTGTGAAAGTCATAACATCTATTCTACCTTACAGCATCTTGAGAGAGATCTTCCAGCAGACACTGTGAAAGACCACACCATTTTGTATTATGCTCTACAGATCCCTGGCTAAACTAGGCCATAGAAATCATGCCTGAAATGGTAGAAAAGGAACCTTAACAGAATCAGGATGAAAGTAAGCTATATTTCATCATGGAACAAGGGAAATTTGTTAAAACAGGATTTGTAACTAAACCAAAAAATAAGATGTAACATCCTGCAAAGCAAAGTAAATCACATTTCTAACAAAGAAGGAACTGCAGATGGTGACAAAGTAGTTAAGAAAATAAAATCTGTAGAAACTCAGCTGTTTTTCTGTGTTTTCAATTCCTTGATTCCAAAAATCAAAATGTAACATTTAAAAAATAGATTCCAAAACTGCTGTCATAATGGCATGATGCTTAGATATTTATCCAAAACAAACACACATAGGAACTTTGTTTTTTCAGCATTAAGTTGCCAAACAATTGGGCCAAGAAATTAAGAAGAAAGAATCTGAAGACTGTGTCAGCCATGCTGAATGGCTTCAGCTTTAACAGCTACTGCTATTTTTGGTGGACACATAAACATGCCTCGTTTATTACAAAACTGCTTTGAAACTGACCTGCAGATCAGAAACAGACTGGGGCTTCTAGGCACTGGGCCACATTGAATAACATCCCAGCTGGGAAATTACATCTGGGGGACTGTTTGTCCCCATGGCCTGTTTTCTCTTCTGTTTTTCTCACAGATGGCTGCAGGTTTTGCAGAGCTAATGTGCCTTGTTATGTTAGACATAAACGACATCCCTCAGGAGTAAGCAGCACAGACACACACCTGAGATGAAGCATGGAAGAAATAATGTGTTTGTTCTATTTTCTGATACAACTTGTGTCCTGATACCAAGACTCTGTTAAGTGACAGAAGACATCTGCAACATACAGGCAGCATTCCAGGAGAAAAGGAATTATTGGAAACTAAGTGTATTGAGGCTTTAATATTCCATATATCCCAGTACAGAACAGAAGTGGTGAGGCAGCAGGCAGGCAGCCTTTTTTGCTCAGACAGCTTCCAGTCTACCCTGATGTTTTGTTGTCAAATCTCCTACTTCTCGTGATAAACTACTGTTTCAGCTTCTTCTAGATTGCTGATCTGGCTGTTTGTCTGGAATTTCTCAGGTACTGAGCAATCCAGCTAGGGATTTTGGACACCTAAATCGTGGTACATACAGCATGCTTGTAGCCTGACACTGTGGAGGCTTTGGAGAAGGCACACAGTACTTCTGACACCTACAAAATGTGCTGGATGAGCTGCACAGCATGTGCAGCACCGAGTGCCCATCTGCACTGGGTGGGATAGGGCTCGCAGCAACCTCTTCAAGTGGAAGGTGTCCTTGCCCACGGCAGGATGGTTGGAACTGGATGATCATTCAGTGATTCTATGAATCCACAGCTAATGCTTGTTGCCCTTGATCAATTAAAACAACAATAGAGACAAATACGGAAATCTCTTCAGAATCTTCTTTTCAATCCATACACAAGTAGAACTCAAACTGACCTCAGCTAGAGTTTTTCCTTAGTGAGGATATCAAGATTTCAAGTTCCATGGATTTTAAAGGTCTCTGCTGAGAATACAAGCTACCTGAAGAATAAAATGCTGTGGAATGACATTATTCAGTTATCTGCTCATTAAATCTGCATACAGAGTTAATTTATTTATGAGTTGCTTGCATCTCATTTGAACCATATTTTTTGTGGAATGTAACCTTTCTTTTTGAAGTTTCTCAATCCCTTTTTAAACCAAACCTTGCCATTTCTCTTCTACACTAGTCATTTCCAGTAAAATTTGCTGAGCACATATAAGTTTTCATAAGTACTTGATACTTTCTGGAATTAAACTAGAACAGTGAATTAAATCAGCAACTAGGAAGTCACAATGTTTGTTTCCATGAAAGAAGAAGTATCTCAGAATATTACACTAAAGAATGGATGCATTTTGAAGCACAGTAATTTCTCTCTTATTGTAGCCTCACTTCATTCATGGCTGAAACAATGTCCAGTAAGTTAATGTCTGTAACTCAGAACTTTTATATTACTGTAAAGAAATAGATAATACTACCAATATTATCGAGCTTTAAGAAAGCAGTGCATTGATTTTGATGGCTTTTCTTTTCGTAGAGCAAATCATCACAGCATTTTCATTTCATTTAGGTTCCATGTAAAGCATGGGGCTTTTGTTTAACAGAGAAATTCCATCCTTCCAAAGTACAGATACTTCTTCAGCAAAAGTTTTAAAAATGCTATTTGCTCATGCATGACTTCCCTCAATTCTTTCAGCTCATATAATCATGGCTTAAAATATGCATAGCATTCCTAATATCAGTCTTGGGATTCTCATTCTTAACTAGCTGATCCTTCTTTTTCAAAGTAATTTATTGCCTGCATGTGAAGCTACAACAATGTAGATATGGATAGACAATAGACACCATAGACAATAGAGTGCTCTCAGACCACATCTGCCTAAAAAAACCCTAACTTCATCTATCTCATTTCTTTTCTTATCTGTGCAAAAATGTTGCTATCAGTTCCCTTCATAAAATTGCAGGTGTAAAGAAAACCCTTGCATGAAATATTCTTACTTTGGAGTTTAATATAAGTCTGCTTGGCTCATCCACATGGGAAGGGAGAGTGACAGTAAAAAGATTGATTTTTATGTATACATATGTAGAATCTTGCACAAAGATAAAAAGGTGAATAAAAATTCTGGGTTTATATTAATTAGGATTGGACTAGGCTTAACATCTACTGTGCATTCACAGAAATAACAGCGTGACACACAAGGTAGCAAATCAGAATCAATATTATCTTTGAGCACTGACATGTCTTGTTCTCACTCTCCTCCATCCTCACCATTTCAGTGTAGCATTCCATTAACTGTGATATATATGAACATTATTTGAATAATTTGCAAGTAAATTAAATGAAGACTCTTCAGTAAACTTTCTTTGCAATACTAGAACATGCCGTCACTAAAGATTATAGTTGGCTTTGGTATTCTATGATCTTGTGAACAAAAATCAAAGCCTGAAATGAGGCAGAGCAGTGCAACAGCTCAGCATTCCTGTGGGTATAGATGCACCATCAACATCATGTACACATAATCCACCCACCTACCCTTTTTCATTCCGAAAGTGCATGTTTCCTCACACAGTTATTAGTCCCACATGAGTTTGCCCTTCCTCTCCCAGCTTCAATCATAAGGTTAGCTGATTTCTGGACAGACTAAAAACAACAGCTGCTTCCCTCTGGGCATTAAATACCATTTAGTATGCTTTTTTCCTCTAGGAAAAAAACTAAATGTAATAGTGGTAAAAATAACCCAAAATAGTCAGACATTTATAGGAGTGAACTGGAAATCTTTATTACTCCTAAATGCTTCTAACACACAGCACATTCTTGCATATGGGAAACTTTTTTAGTGGTGAAATTCTAAATGAATATACTACTTTAATTTACACTGAAAATAGAAGTTTGTAATTCCCCCAACTTACTCTGTGATCAATGTAGTAGCAGTTGGGCCTTATTTGTTATTTAATGCTTTACAGTTTGTTGAGATGTAGAGTAGTCCTTACTGTCAGAGTACTTTGACACAGAATGTTTGCAGTAACAGTGCAAAACCACCTTGTTGATAACGGCATCCTAGAAAAAAACAACTCCTGCTAACCCTAAGGGGAGAAGTTTTTATTTCAGAAGTTTTGTCTTTGCTTCTCAACATACAGCTCTATTTGAATTGGCAATAAATTAAAATAATTTTCTCCAACTTCAGGCTGTTTCACTTGGTAGCTGGCAAGTCATGTCCTCCTCTTTATCTTAACCCACAACCTTTTTCTTCCTACTTTTTCCCCCTATTCTGTTGAGGAAGGGATGTGAGAGAGCTGCTCAATAGTCAGCTGAGGTTGACTCACCACATTGTGCTAGGCACAATCACTCAAATTTTTGCAATGAGAAATTTTCCTCACTATTCTGAAATAAAATCTTTGGCTGCAGCATCGACTTTCCTTCACTGTCTTCTTCAGCAATACCAAAAGGATGTATAGCTCTTGTTGGAGACCCTAACTCTCTGAAAATTATACAATACAAAACACATGCTGTCACACAGCATTTCTTTTTCCAAGAAAAGAAACCTTTTTTTTTATTTAGCTAGTGAAGTACACACTTTTAAAGTTCTTAATGTTGGACTAGAAAGGCAAAAATGTACTTTGTGTCAGTGCTGGCCCACTTTCCACTTCTCCTACGCTGGTTACAGAGTTCTCATTATTTCCTGACCTCTCAGTTATTTTTTTCCAGTTTCACTCACATTGGTTTTTTGTACTTATCTTTTAAAGCCCAGTCCTTGGGTACATTCTCCAGTCATATGTAAACAATTCTGAATAGCTCACTCAAACAAATCTAGACATGTCTACATGTTCAAAATCTATACCATTGCTCTGCCTTTTTTTGGCGAATTTATGCAATATTGACTTGCAAAAAGAATTGCCCCTCAATACTTTCACCAAAGCCCTCTGCTCCTTTATTTGTGCCTGTACAGAGTTCAGTGTGATAATGCAGCAAACAGGGTCACTAAAATGACCCTGACTTAGAAACATTTTCTCTTTTTCTTCTTTCTTTTTTTCTTTTCTTTTTTTTCCCCAAGTATCAGAAAAAGACAATTTTCATCCTCTTACTTCTAGGAAGTCATTGTGAAAAATAAGCATAATGACAAGTCTAAGACATACATACTACTTTTCATTAAAAAAAAAAAATCTCTGTAGTGCTATTAAACATGAAAGGAGACAGAATCCAGGACTAAGTGGTATAGTAGCAAAGAGGCATGCTGGCCACAATGTCTCATTTCTGATATTACAGTCACTCTACACTTGAAATCCACCTTACATCTAGACATGGTTTTCCTCAACCTTTTTGAGCAAGCAATAACATCAACAAAAGCCTACCAAGAAAATCCTACTGCAAATTTCTTTTTACAGCCCTGATTTCCTGATGTTTCTGAAATGCTAGTGTAATCGAGAAGGGGTTGGAATACTGTGTGTACTTTTCACTGCAAAACACTGATATATCCAAAGTCAGAATGAAAGGGTATTTATGACATAAAAATAACAGCCAAATGCTGCTGTTACTATCTCAAAATATAATCAAACTGCATGAAATTGGCTAATATGGCCTCTGTGGTGCATAGTTTTATACTATTAAGAGTAACTTAGAAATAATGGAAACTGATATTGATGGGATCTGTTCTTGATTGTGCACAACACGGCAGCCAGGAATGCTTAAGGAAACCAAAACAACAATAAAAGTAAATTAAAGTTCTAGTTGAAGGCCACAGATGACTCTTATTTCTCCTACCACGTTTTCAGTAAAAATTTGGCAGGTTAGTAAACTTAGAATCTTTAATGGTCTTCTGAGTATGACTGCTATGATGAAACAGACTTAACTGAAAAAAAATTGTTTCAGGCTGTTAAAATAGATAAGGTAGTGTAGTTGAATTGACTAAGCTGAACTGGATGCAAAATTTTAATACTTGTTAGGAGGTGCTTACAGGTAGATACACTAACAAGTATGGTATAAATAAAGCTGGACAGGACAAAAGGACAGAAGAACAAAATGTAGTATTTGTATTAGCCAGAGTGCTAATTTTCACATGCTGCATAGTGTTACACAGAAATAATTGAAGAAAAGAATGTATAGTATAATCACTTTCAAGTCTCAGACATCAGTGTACAAAAACCATCCACAAAGCAGTCACATCTGCATAATCTGCATCGATCAGGATATAGATAGCTATAAATGGATACAACACGGATAGAGTTTCCTGCTTATACAGTAGAATTACAGTAAAAACTCAATGAAAATACTGTTTTCCCATTTTACTACTGAAGTAAAAAAAAAAAAAGAGTAAGGAAATTAATTTTTAACTTGAAAATGCTTTACTTGTAGCTACACTTTATATACCAAAACAAGAACAAAATGTGTTTTGTGCAATTTTTCTTAGAACTTTGGAGGCATTTCTAGCTTGATTCTTAAAGGAGGTTTTCAACATTCATATGATCCACAACCTATTACAATTTCCTACAGGAGGCATGTAAGCATTGTCAAGTTCAGTGCAACACTACTGATTTGTTACACGGCTGCTTGCTTTGTTCAAGGGATCAATTTGGGTTTTTACTTTACATATACTGTTGTTGTATTGCTCTTGTTTCCCAGATACATTTCACTGTTTCACTTTTAGCACTGAAGAACTTAACCGAAAGCAAGTTTTAAACAGATGTTTTTAATTGCAGCAAAATCCATGCTCTACTTCACTATAGCTATCAGACATTTTGCCTAGCTTACTCAGGAAATACCCACAGCAATTCAGTCCAAACCAAGTGTTTCTTCTAGATTTTGCAGCAATCCATGGAAACAGTCTTGAGAGATGACGTCTACATTGCATTGTTACATTATTCTTGAAACATTGAAATCTCAAGGGACTTAGAGATCACACAAGTCTTGTCCCAGCATGACACTGCAAGTGGTACCTTCAGGACCGGCACGAGTTCCACTGCATTTTTATTGTCACCTATACTCTCCAAACATTTGTTCTTCCCCGGATAAAAGGTGCCTTTAGGGCGGCTGCTAGGCTCCTGTCTTCAAGCAGCACGGTTGAAACCCCAGATACGGAGAAAGATGTGCTTGTGTGTAGCTGCTTATTGCTGGCGTTCACAGTTCCTGCTGGAAAATGCATTTCAGCTTCAACAAAATAAAGAAGCTTGACAGTCAGTGCTGACTTTGGCTCTACCTTATTTAGGCTAAGAAATTTCTTGGGTATAACACAGATGAGCAAATCTAAGAGACAGAAGGAATGCAGGACAATGTGGACTTCAAGATGGCAGCAGAGGAAAAAGAGTCCTCCACAGTATGTTAAACCTGCTTTTCCAAGTTTGCCACAGCAAAAAGCCTACTTGGCAGGAGTTAAGTGAGTTTATACGGATACTGCAGAGACCCATAGTTACAAGATAGGTATCGAAATTCTTCTTGCATGGGTCTATCTATGAATATCCATGCACAGGTTCTGTACTGACATTTATGTTCTGGCCAGTCTGACACAGGCAAATTAACCTACTGAAGGAAGACTGGTGAATTCCTGTGCCATGTCTTACAGAAATAACCAAGTGTTCAGAAAACTTCTGCAGCAGGGCTCAGCACCTGATGTCTCTGCTTCTAGATCTATTCCAAACATCAGTTGTGCTGTGGTTTGAAAACGTGTTGCCAACATGGCTGAGGCTTTCTGCATATCTGGCATAATATAAATATACTGCATAATATCTCTGAGGGACTTGTGGTGTACCCAAAGGTGATTGGGAGGAGAATCTGGCAGCAGTTATCATTCACGACCACAGAGAATATAATCATGGCTATGGTGTAAATGCAGAGCACTTGGCAGCTGTGTTGCGAGGTATTTTTCCTTTCCCAGAAGTCAACTACTGTTCTAAGACATGAAGCGATGACAATGACTTCATTGTCCATGTCTGTTTTGGTGCCACACAAAGAAGAAGGAGATAGAAAATAAGAGCAAGATCTACACCACTTGCCCTGGATGCTAGATCACCTTTTAATTTGGTCCCTCACAGCCTCTATCTGCAAGGCTGAAGAGACATGGCTCACCTGAATGTGTACAAAATGGAGGACATGAACCTGATCTCCAAGAGCTTCAGGGACAGAAAAAAACTGTCTAACATCTGACAGAAATCATAGACAGCCTCCATGTTTGGAATCAACAGAACCCAGAAATCAACTAGGAACATATCAAAGGCTGCTAGGAGGATCATATAAGACCTGCCTTGGGGTTGAATATATCTGTGGGTGATTTTTGACATTGAACAATCTGAAACTGGATACCAAACATATGCTGCTTGGGCCTTAAAGGAAAAAAATTAGGAAACTCCCCACCAAACTGAGGCACTCCTCAAAATTGCTCTAATTAATTTATACAAAGTACAGAGCGGTAATCTTCTTTTATCAGAAGTTATATAAATTTATGGATAAATACAATCCTTAATCCATAGATGTGAAATTTTCAAATGGTTTCAAATGGTTTTGGATCATTTTATTCCACAATAAAATTTGAAAATCCCATGCTAATACCATAACTTCTCTTTTTGGCAAATTTCAGACATCCTGCCAAAGAAAGAAGGGAGATGTTTTTCATATTACGGTATTTGAAATAATCAAAATAAAATTATTACTGCTGTCATCAGCTTACAGTTTACCTTATTGGAAGTCTTAGCAATGCATTGACTTTTTTCTTCTAGAAACTAGAATCTCCTCCCATATATTTGAATTCTGTGATTTCATCAGCTAAAACGTAAAATGAACTTAAAATCTACTCACTTATTTTATTTCTCACTTCATTTAATTTCTCTCCAAGGCATTTAGCTTCATCAAACCTGTCAATGCAAGCATAATGATACAGAATTATTCTAAAGAACATCTAGTTACAGAAGTTGATTGCAATAAAATACAGAATTACTCAGTACTACTTTTTCATCTCTAAGTAGAACTAATTGGAAACAATTTTCCATTAGGAGAGATTGTCTGGTCTAAGGGAAACCATCTAGAAGAGTCTTGATCTAGACAAAGTAACTGAGGAAATCCACAAACTGTACTTCAGCCTAACTCAAAAAATGTCCAAACAGAGTAAACAAATATGGCTTCTCTCTACAAAGGTGGGATTTGAAAAATCCCCCCTTCTCAATTAGTCCATTTCTTCTCAAGACTGGAACAAGATAGAATTTTAAGTGCCTCCATTGGTCACAATGCTCACAAACATTTGCTTTCAAGGCTGAATTCCACAAGGCTAAATGGCTGAAGCTGGAGGGTTCCTGAGCACTTACCCTTTCTTACATATAAAAGGTGGAAGCCACTGAAGCTTCTGCTAGGCTCTAGAAAAGCTTTTCCTACTGGGGTTAACTTAGAGCCCCAAGCAGGCTTTGAGGATTGTGTAAATAACAAAGAAAAGGAGCTCTAAAGTACTTCTCTGTTTCTCTCCCTCAGGTCACATGAGCCAAATAGTAACTTCATCAGTTACTTATTAATTCCTGAGGCAAATCTCATGTTGGCTATCAGCTCTGATTCAAGTTCACAGAGAGATTTATCTGGAAAAGTTGAAGCCAGCTATCTAGCCAGCCTTTATTCATAGGTTACTGCCAACAGTTGAGTAGGTCATGTATCTGTTTTTTAAACACCGTAGTTTATAAACCAGCACAACAACATAAACTGAAATTTGGCATTAATTTATAACATTTCAACAGATTCCGTCTGTGACTATGAATCATAGTCAAACAAAATAAACCAGGTAAATACACAAGATTTGACTCTAATATCAAATGGGAAAAAGCTATTTCCAATACTTCTTTAATAAAAAAAAGGTGGTATTATCTAGCATTAAGGTGATATTGCTATGAAGAGTGATGGTTGAACAATTATATTGCTAGCTGAAAAAAACTTCATGTGTATCTTACATGGAGACCACTCAACAGAAAGGCTGAAGTTGCCAAATCATGGCTTCTATTACCTACAAGATAAATACTCCATGATGAAACCCCGGAGTGAATTTTGCCACTAATTTTAGTGGAAAAAGCATTTTTGGCAAAGATTTCATCCTTTGAATGCAAATGCCCATAATTAAAATATAAACATCTTGGAAAACAAATCTCTAACTCATTATGTAAACCAAGACAAACTCAGAGGCTGTCTAATGAGAGAGTGGAGACATTCAGTGAATCAAATGAATATTCACTTGTTTTTAATTATTAAAAATTACAACAACAAGTGACCCAAGTGAAACTCATCCTTTCCATGAAACTTGCCCATAGGTACTGAAAAAACAAGTTAGCTGTTAGCCAGCTAAAACACAGAAAGCAAGGAAAGAAGAAAATGGAAAAAAATTAATGTAGAACAACAATATGGAAACTAGATCTACATCACATCTGTATGCTCAGTAGAATTTTACTACTGGAAATATTGGCTAAGATGGGATTTAAAAGCTTTGTGCAGTATGGAATATTACATTGAAGTGGCACAACTGGGAAGATTTCTTGGTAGCATATTTCATCAGAAAATGAGATGCATTTTTCTCCTCCTCAGAGAAACAATCCTAAGACAACACTTTGCATTAAGAAATAGGATATTATTAAGCTCTCTGGAAATCAAGTATAGAAAGTCCAAATTGCAGAAATATGGTTCTGTCTGGGTATAAACATGGGGTGGTTTCTTTTAAGCAGAGAAGCAGTTATTAATGTATGGAAGAAAAACGAAAAAGAATTGCTGTAAAGCTGTAGAAGATCAACATTTCTATCTTAAAAAGGCACTTCCCATAGGCAACTGTCTTAGCAGGATAGCTTGAATCTATTTTCTTTCACTTGAATTACCCTTGACTATATCAGTTTCCCCACTTTTTAAATCCTGAGACATTACTCAGTTACAGCATAAACTACTGCACTTGTGAAGAGCTCTGAAGTAGTTGGTGAATAGCTTTATTCAGAACAGCTTTTTTCTTATATATATATTTTTAACAAAAAAATGCTCTTCAGTATTTGGTTTAATTAACTGATGCTTTTGATCATTTATACACAAGTAGTTACAGAAAAAACCCCTATGTATACTGTATATGTATGACTATGTGCAGTCACATCTATATGAATAATGCCATAGCACAAGCAACAGTTGCAGCCTTCACAGTGAAACTTCCAAGTAGGCTCACTGACAATTCACCATTCAATTAATATAAGAATGATATAATGCACACTTGATGTCCTACTGAGATGTGCCAGGGGCTCCTGAGGCAATAGGAGCCAACAGGGAAACACCAGGGACATGCTTCAAAGGAATTAAGGGGTGCTCTTCTAAGAAGATGGAGCAGCCAACAGCTGAGGTGCCTTTATACCAATGCATGCGGTGTGGGCAACAGACAGAAGCAGCTGGAAGTCACTACATGGCTAGAAAACTGTGATCTAGTTGCCATTACTGAAACTTGGTGGGACAAATCCCATGACTTGAGTTTGCCTGTCAGTGGCTATAGGTTGTCAGAAGAGACAAGAGAGGAGAAGGAGTGGAGAGGTTGCTCTCTAAACCAAGAGGCGGATTGAGTGTGAAGAGCTGTCTCTGGAGAACAGGTATCTGCGGGCTGACAGCTGACAGGTAGGAATCAGAGAAGGAGGGAACAAAGTGAACCGAGTGATTGGCATCTACTACAGGATCCCTGATCAAGGGGAGCCTATTTATGAGGCCTTCTTGCTCCAGCTAATGGAGGCATTGCACGAACAGGCTCTTGTCCATCTGGAGGACTTCAAATATGTTAGCCTCTGCTGAAAAAGTAGCATGGCAATCAGTAGAAAACCAAAGAGACTCCTGGAATTCGTGGAGGATAATTTCTTAAGCAGGGTAATAGACAGCCTTACCAGAGGGATGTGATACTGGACCTATTGGTCACCAAAGTAATGAGCTAATTTGAGATGTCAAGATTGGAGGCAGCCTAGGCTGCTGTGGTAATGTGTTGGCGGAGTTCACAGTCCAGAGGGATATGGGCCAGGGGAAGAGTAAAGTTAGGCCCCCAAGTTTTAGGAAAGCAAACTTCCAGATCTTCATGGACTTAGTCAATAGGATCCCCTGGGAAACTGCCTTCAGGGACAAAGGAATAGGACAAAGCTGGCATATCTTTTAGAATGTTTTCCATTAAGTGCAAAAACTATCAGTCCCCTGGAGCAAGAAATCAAGCAAGGAAGGCAAGAGTTCAGCATGGCTGAGTTGAGATCTGCAAATCAATCTAAAGTGCAAGCAGGAAATGCACAGGGAGTAGAAGCAGAGATGGATAACCTAGGAAGAGTACAGTGATGCTGCCTGTTTAGGGATCAGGCCAGAAAGGCCAAGGTGCAGCTGGACCTGACCTTGGCAATAAATGGCAAGAATAATGAGGGCTTCTACAGGTACGTCAGCCAGAAAAACAAGCTCAAAGAGAGTGTACCCCTCCCTGATAATCAATAGTGGCAAACTGGTAACAGTAGATAAGGAGAAGGCTGAGGTACTTGACAACTTTATGCTTCAGTCTCCACTGGCAGTCTCTCTTCCCACACCACTTCAGTGGATGGACTGCAGGACAGGAACTGGAGGGGAAAAGTCCCTACCACTGTAAGAAAAGATCGGGTTCATGACCACTTAAGGAACCTGTACACAAGTCTATGCGACCTATGGCAACTACAACCTGACTCATCTCTGTGCCTGGGAAAATAATGGGAAAAATCCTCCTAGAAGCTATGGTAAGGCAGATGCAGAACACAAAGGTGATACAAAACAGCCAGCACGGCTTCAACAGGGGCAAGTCCTGCCTGACCAACCTAGAGGCTTTCTATGATGGAGTGACTACATCATTGGACAAGAGAAGAACTATGGATGTCATCAATCTTGACTTTGTAAAGTCTTTGACATAGTCCCCCACATTCTCTTTAGACTGGAGATATGTGGATTTCATGGGTTGACTAGTCAATAGGTGAAGAATTGGTTGGACGGTTGCATCCAGAGGGTAGTGGTCAATGGCTCAATGTCCAGATGGAGACTGGTGACAAGTTGTGACCCTCAAGGGTCCATTCTGAGACTGGTAATGTCTCAGTATGGAGCCCTTCACTGATGTCAGAGACACCGGGATTGAATGCACCCTCAGCACATTTCATATGACACCGAGCTGAGTGGTGCAGTGGACATACCCGAGGGACAGGATGAACAGGCTCAAGAAGTGGGCCCGGGTGAACCTGATGAAGTCCACAAGACCAAGTGCAGGGTCCTGCACCTGGAATGGGGCAAATCCCAATATCAATAGAGGCTGAGGGATAAAGAGATTGAGAGCATCCCTGAGAAGGACTTGGGGTTACTGGTGAATGAAAAACTGGACATGACCCAACAATGTGCTTTTGCAGCCTAGGCATTGGAGTTTATCCTGGGCTGCATCAAAAGAAGGGAGGCTAGCAGGCTGAGGGAGGTGATTTTTCTCCTCTACTCCAGTCTTGTGAGATCCCACCTGGAGTATTTGTTAAAGACATTTTTCTGTCCAACCATCCAGGAGCCATTCTGGTGGCTGTCATGGTTTAGGAATGGTATTCTCCAATTAAGGAGACCCATTAAAAAAACTACACTTTCACTTGCTCCCCCTCCAATTGGAAGCACAAAAGGCAAAGGTCATGATTTGAGATGAGAACAATTTACTAGAAACAGCAATGAGAAAAGAAAATGAATGATAACAGCAACAATAATAATAACAACAAAAGTGTGCGAAAGAGAAAGTTTGGAGCTTGACCCAGCCACCGCCATGCCACCCAAAGTGCTCCCTTCAGTTGGGACCACTGTTACCTCACCACTCCGTCTGCCACACTTGCACCACTGGAAAAGGAGCAGCACTTTTCCTCCTCCCCTGGCAATGACATAGGATGGTATTGAATAACAATAGGGTCTTGGTTACGCCCACATGGCTCCAGGCCCTGCTCCTTCATAGCTACTACAAAAAATTAACCCTGTCCTTAGCCAAAACCAGTTACGCCCACATCACCTGAGCTAGGACCAAAGCCCCTCTGCAGTGGATGGCTCCAGTGAGCTGACAAGTGAGCTGCTTGACTCCCTGCACTTACCACACAGTCAAACAACATTTCTTTAGCAGCTCAGCCCTAAGTTTCCCACAGCAGAGACTCAGACGTCTGGATCCTTAAAATAATTTGATCATGATGCAACAACAGGATAACAGCTCGAGCTGGTGCCTCTGAGGAGGGACCCTGAACAAAGAAAACCCTGGAATTTTACACCCTCGCAGTCTAAGAGCGTGAAAGTCTCTGCATTTCCTCCTGCGCACCGGCTCCTACTGTGTCTCTAAGTGTCTGTCCACCCGGCTGGCACCACAGGTCCCAGTGCCCTTTGTTACGCAAAGGGTCAGTGCCAGTTCAAGGCCTCTTGCCTTGGGCTCCTGCCAACCACAGCTGGCAGTGCAGCTGCACACTGAGCAACCAGCACTACGTGTATTCAACAGTACTGTGTCCAGTTCTGGAGCATAGGAAAGACATGGACCTGTTAGAGTGGGTCCAGAGCAGGGCCACAAAAATCATCAGAGGGCTGGAACACCTCTCTTAGGAAGATGAACTGAGACAGTGGGGTTGTTCAGCCTGGAGAAGAGAAAGCTCCACGATGATCTTATTGCAGTCTATCAATATTTAAAGGGGAATTATAAGAAAGATGGGGACAAATGTTTTAGCAGGAACTGCTGCAATAGGACGAGGGGTAATGCTTTAGGGTAGATTTAGACTAGGTATAAGAGAGAAATTTTTTACAATGAGAGTGGTAATACACTGGAACAGGCTGCCCAGAGAAGTGGTGGATGTCCGAACCCTGGAAACATTCAAAGTCAGGCTCTTGACAGACTCTAAGCAACCTGATCTAGCTGAGGATGTCCCCGCTCATTGCAGCAGGGTTGGACTAGATGACTGTTAAAGATTCCTTCCAACTCAGCCTATTCCCTGACTCTGATAATTAGCAAGCCAAGAAAATCTACCCAAAATACCCAAAAGGAAAAACAAGACAGCTAAAAATAAGTAATTTGCGAACCAAACACTGTTTGTGGTATGACAGAAGTGGTTATGCAACTATAAACAAAATTATTAACAAGAGAAGCCTACATATAAAGGGAAGCTATGGTAACCTTTAAACATGTGGTGTCCACACTCTTCTTCCTGTGCAATTTGAACACTGGCTGGGTAACAGAGCTTTTGTGTAACTGGTAGTTCAGAGGCTGCATTCCAAATTACAGACTGGACTTGATACAAATCCATTCTAATGAACTCAGTAAACTTGGAGCTATAAGCATCTTTGCTAAAAATGACTGCAAATGGCAGAGGAAACTGCCTTTTCCAGAGTCCCCAAATGCACATTAGTATTGATTTCAGAAATCAGCTGATGCCTATTACAGAGAGGCTACACAAAGCATTAGTTTGAATCTCTCCATCCTTTAAGGAAAGCAAATCTGTCATGAAACTTTGTAGATTCTGCTCATTCCTATTATATATTCTGAAACCAGAAGGAAATACTGGTTTGCTTCACAGTAATAACAAACAGAAAAAATATAGAAGAATTGTGATTAACAAGACGAAGGGCAGGGCATGGCTCAGAACTGTATTGTTCTCATTATCATGCTGTAACTATTAAGTGTTCTGCTGAATAGCAACACCAGAAATGACTGCAGTGTAATCATTTATGGAGTGATCATGCAGTGATGTGGCATGATCTGATATATGGATCAGAAAAAAGGCATTACTAAACACCCTGTTTACATGGATAAATGCTTACATACATCTAATACCTTAGCAATTTGTGTTCCTGTGGCTGAATTATAGATCCAGGTAAAAAAGTTAATCAGCTCAGAAAAGTGATAAATAGAAAGAACTTGAGTAAGTCACAAAGATGTGAAGATCATTTCTTGCCTCAATTTCACTGAATTAAATGAGTGGAAGACTTGATGACCCTGAAAACAATGTCTTTCATGCCTATGAAGTGAGAAAATTGTGTTAAAGACAGCAGAAGAAAGGAGGAGAAACCTGGAGAAGGAGAAAACCTCAGGACAAAGAACTCCACAAAACCCAACCAAACAACACCACCACAACAACACCCCATAAACAAACAAACAAACAACCCCCCCAACCAGACAGAGTAAAACAAACCAAATACTTCCAAGCAACTCTTAGGGGAAATGTTAGTTACAAGTATAGATTGAGAGATCTGCTTTTGGCATCTGCAACCTCAAAGCTGTGTATTTCTTTTGCAGTACTAGGAGGGTCAACACCTGAAAAAGCTGACTCTGAAACAGTACTATTATCCCATCAACAAGACAAGTGTTGGTGGTTTAATTTGTGAGGTTTAAAACCTGTATGAAAATTCATGTTCTCAATGTTTTGCCATTATCACTATTTTCACCAGACATATGAAGTGTTTTGCCAACATTAACAACAAATGTGGAGGAGGAAAGTATTATTTCTGTTTGTGAATGCAAAACTGGCAAAGAGAAGCTAAAATCACTTGGCAAACAGGTTAAGAACACCAGACATGCATATGTTAAGCATCTCCTAGCTTACTAGCCAATGCAGTGCTAAAGCCAGTAAAGCATTTTTGACAGTGGAAATTGCAGTAATTGATTCAGCCCCATGGATTTTACATCCTTTAGATAATTCTTGATCATGCCATTGCCACATTGCTTCAACATGGCTGTGAAGATGAATAAAACCAGTGGAAATACGCACTAAGATTTCTCATGCTACTTTCATTTCTATCCAGACTTCTATTCCCACTCAGTGTCTTCTGAATATGAAATGTCCTAAGCAAGAAAAGGTGAAGTGCCTGTAACCAATCCCCAACAGAAGCCTGGGATGTCTGGTGTAAAATTACATGTTCCTGCCCAGACTGCTAATGAACTCTCAGATTTCTTCCCCTAGCTGTATTTTGCTGTGACACTCACCTCTGTTTCAGAAGCTGTTTGTTGTCCTCTATGGTTATACTGTCAGCATGGTCCCGCTTGAAAACTTCAAAAGCTTCCTGACATCCAAGTGACATCCTTCCTCCTGCCCCAAGGTAGAAAAAAAAAAGAGAAAAAAAAAAAGAGAACTGCTTCAGAGTCATCAAAAGATAGACATTTTGCACTTATTTAAACCCTTTTTAGATAAATGCAGCAAGTCAGCCCAGGGGTCTTAAAGCAAAGAGAAGACTAAGTTTGGTTTCCATTGATGGGAAAGCATTTTTGACAAAAGATTTCTATTATCTGACAAATTAATTATGTTCCATGCCACTTCTCTAAAGTCTGAATGCTTGAGGTATATAATTCCTCAAGATAATTTTAAATGTTCATAAGTAAAACTGAACTTGGAAAGTTTAAAATATGTGAAATATTCTTAAGCGCGAGCCAGAGGTATTTTCACAACAGCAAAATGCAATATGCTTCTGTATTTCTTTCATCTGTTTCACATTGGACCCTAAATATTCCTCAAATATTTTCAGTATTCTTGGAAGAAAAAAAATCAGGCTTCTTTTAATTATGTATTAGCAAATACTTTTCCATACCCTTTTAGGCAAAGCAAGAATTCTACCTACAAAAGTGGTTGGAGCCTGCCTTTTTACATTTACAACATGGTTTTTGTTTCCTTTTGTGCACCAAAAGGTCAAGAATTACGTGGCCTTCAAATCTTTAAAAATCACTATAGAAAAATATTACAGTCTGTATTATTTTCAGTTGTCATTGCTAGATGATCTAGAGATCCTAGTAAGATACCACGTATCTGTACTGTTACTAACAAAAAAATTCAAAGGCTTAGGAGAATGAGAGCTTATGCCAGCATCTGTGTTATCACCAGTACATACATGTCAATAAACAAGCTAGAAGAAAGGACAAGACTTGCACTTGAATAAATTACAGGAATAAAGATAGTTCAGGAGCAGAAAGAGGGAGGACTAACACTCAAACTGTGTGAAGAATGCAAAATAGCTACACCTTATTTTCCACCTCCAAGTTGCGACTTAAACCTCGAGAATTATATTCCTTATACTAGAATTTGACACTCCTTTTGTTTTTTTCCCCCTTGAGTCTTTCTTTTGTCCTATCCACAAGTCTGCCTTCTTGCCTCAGAGCTATAAGGACCTCCAAATCCATTAGGAACAAGAGCTATAAAGCTTCCTAGGATTTCTTCTGTCCAAGTGTTTTCTCCATGTTTTATGGCAATGGAACAGCATTACCAATAACATGCTCATACACCAGTTCTTTTTCAGTCTACCTGCTTTGCAATTTTGGCTTGAGGGTTTTCTCCTTCTCCAGGTTTCTCCTGCTTTCTTCTGCTTTTTTTGAACTCAATTTTCTCATTTCATAGACATGAAACACATTGTTTTCACAGTCAAGGTCACCAAGTCATACTCATTTACATCAGTGAAATTGAGGCAAGAAACAGGCAAAACATGCCTAAACAGGCTGGGATGTGCAATACTGGGATGTTACTCCTTGCTGGGGTCTAGCTCCATAAGCTGCATATATTCTGCTGCACCTCCTACTTATTATATCAGGATAAGTTCCCACTGACTGCAGTGAGATTTCTGTGATGTAAGATACTGCTTACAGAGAAGGCTGGTAACACAAACTAGGACTCAGGGTTCAATGATCAGTAAAAGTTTAAAAAATCTAATTAAAATATAGAGAAAAAATTGCCCCGTTTCAGTCAGAAGAATCAGCACATCTGTTACTAATTCAAAAATTTTGAGTTGAAAATAGAACCACCAGGAATGTTTGAATGGCAAAGCACGCAGAAATGCTCTACTCTTTTTGAATAAGAAAATAAAAAAAAGATAGAGTGCAGCATTTACTATTGTGTGATCCAAAAGAGCAAGAGAATTCAGGAAAATATATTTTTCTGTGGTGCTGACCTGAGAGGATAATGTTCATGTTTCATGCTTCCCTTGAAGAAAAACAGGCAGCATTGCAAGCAGAATTTTATAGTACATTCATCCCATCTCCAGCACTAATTTTAACATGCAGCCTGAATTGACCCCCTAGAATTGCTTTTGTTGCAGAAAAAGCTTGTATTAAGCGCAGAAAGCCTGGAAAAAATTCATGATCAAGCCTAAGATAAACAATGACATGCCCTTACTCATATATAACACTGCAATGTAAAGTATTTAACTCTTCTGGCCATGTGCGACTTTTGAGAGTACAAGTAAAAACAGGAAAGTAACTTTGGAAAATGAAACTATTACAGTGATTATTGCTACTGCCTGGCAAAAATGCATCAACCAAAATTAAAGGTAACCTGACAATCATTTTCCAACACTAGCTTGAAAAGGCAGAAAATTTGTACAGCCAATCAAAGCACACAAAAATAGATCCCCAGAACACTTGGGAAGGGGAAATATTCTGGTTTATGCAGTTCATTTTAAGAAAATAGAGAAACATATGAAGTAGTAAACAAACCCATTCTGAAAATGATATAAAAGGAAAGAAACTTAGAAAGGAACATTGAGATTGTATTTCAGTATAATATGAGCATAAAACAGCTCCAGAAGAATGTTGCAGCCTATGGGTGATGACAGAGACATTTAGGAAGATAATAAGGGAAGACAATGTTAATTTCAGAAAAAGACTGCAGGAGACACCAAAAGCTTGATGGAGTAGTTGTGTTTTCATTCTGCTCCGTAGTGAAGATTATTTCTTTTCCATGGTTGATGCCGTATCTTCAGTCATGATGTTTACATTTCCTTAAATAATCTGTAATTTCATAAAATAGCCTCACCTTCTTTCAAATGACCTCCAAGTGCCATGGTGCATTAATATTATTGGCATGCTGTTTCTCCTGGGCTTAATACTAACAAATAAGCTATCTGTTCATTTAAATCAAGGCATTATTTGATTTTTTTCTAGCTTTGAAATTGAAATCTATGTACAGCAATACTTACGTTTTTTAAACAAAAACAGAATTAAGAGAAGAAACCAATGATAAGGACAAAGTTTTGGCAGGGTAGTGGAATAGTTCAGCTAAAACTGCTAGAGAAAACAATTTCTTTCACTCTTAAAAGCCAAAAAAATCCTCCTCTCTTTCTTAATTACTATGGCATAGTGTTACAAAATAAATATTTGAAAATTCTTATCTAAGGAAGAACCATCATATCCTGCAGGATGAGAACCAGGAAACACATGTCATCAAATCATTACAATGTGACCTGGAATAATCATTACCATAAAAATAATTCAGATCATTGGAAAAAGCATAAAATTTTCTTTCGATCACATTCATGAAACCCCACAGGGTTGTATAAAAAAGAGAAAAACTTTGTATCAACCTAATTTTAATTATACCTTTCCTGTTAGATTGTGTAACTTGGCTTGAATACTAAAACACAAATATGCCCCACTCACGCAATGTGAAATTCACAGCAAATACCCATCATCATTTATAGCAAATTCACATAGCTGAAATTTTTGGTAAAATTCAGGTTCAATCCACATCATGAATTCGCATGTTTAGGAATGTTCTCATTGAAGGTTTGATTTCAGTCTGTACTCTGATCCAGCGAACTCTGTCTGCTTTCATATCAAGCAAAAAAAATTGGTTCAATAGGCTCCTTGGCTGAAATGCGCAAATTACAGCTGTCCCACTGAACTTGAGTAAGTCAGCAGGGTGGCAGTGGTGTCTCACAAGCTCTGAACTAGAGCAACAAGATCTGACATGACCAAGAAATAGAAAGATTGCTGTAGTATAATGGGCTAAACTCTTGAAATCACTAATAATTCCAAGTACTGTGAGCAAAAACATAGTAAGGATTTTGGATGCTGCTGATCACTTTTTAAGGTAAGAAAAGCCCGAAGTGATTTAAGGACTCAGTTGTATGCCTATAGGAGGTAGAACCCTGCACATCAGCAAAGCCCTGGCAGATACTGTGCATGCTATTCTATCACTCACTAATTTAGAGATTTTAGCATTTATTCTATGCTGTTACATTCACAAATGCTATTTACAGCCATCATAAACACTAAATGTTAATTTTAAAGCAACTTTAACTTTAAAGGAACATGTAGGGTATAGTGTGGTGCTAGGTCTTCATCTGCCAACAGAGAAATTATTTGGCTGAATGTTATGTTAAAATTAAATAGTATCCACTGGGATTACTCAAGGAATACACTGAGTAGGTAGAAGCATGCAAAAGGATAAACATAGACCTTATTTTGTTGTCAAAAGTGACCAAAACCAGTTGTATATTTACAGGACCGTACTGATTTTTAAATGTATCCAGCACTGACAAATCTCATCGCAGCTTGTATCAGTGATCAAAGTTTATAAATCCTGGACAATTTTAAAGTACTTTATTTTAGTGTTTTGGTTTTGGTTTTTTCCCCCATACAAATTTCAAGACTGCTCAATCTGGAAATGGCACTTCCAGTCTTGAGTCTGGCCACCTTCTGTTTTTCGGTTTGTTTGTTGAAAAAGGTTTATTGCTCAGAGGGAGAAGATCTTCATAAAGTTTAATGACAGAAAAAAATTTACATTGCTCTTCCGTTAGGTCTGGAAAAATCTGTCAAACAATAGCATGAAATTGATATCTTCTCTGTCTGAAAGCAGAACCACAGTGTCTCTTCACAACACCACTTAAAACCAGATTTTGGTCCTGGTAGAAGAGCTCTGAGGGGGTTTCAGCAGCCCTCATGCCAGAGGCTGCCAGTTTAACCCACAAAAAAACTGGAAACAATTCTCCAGAAGAGAAGTATTAAGACTGCAAATTGATCTGTTCTGAGGGAGGAACATTAAGGCTGTTGACAAAAGCAAACTCTTGGGAATAACTGTTCAGACAATGTATTCTGATGAGAAAGGCATCTGTCCACATATCTGCCCATGTATCTGTTTTGCAGAAACTTCATTTTCTGCAAGAAAAAAAAAGTCTTTCCATTTTCTTTCCATTTTTACTAAGCGGCCTGTCAGAAAAGAATTGTCAACCCTTCCACTGAAATCAATAGAAGCAAAGAGTCCCCTTGGCTCAAGGAAAGCTCTCATTTGAGTGAGGGTAATCTGAAGAATTTCAGGATAGCAACTAGGGTGAATCGTGAGTCTTCATGCTTATGAGGACTGTCAGCCTGTTTCAGCTACTATGTATTTCCACATATTATCAAATGGGAACAAAGGAACTGCGAAAACTTTCAAATGAAACTAAAGACAAATTGTTTGGTAAGTCTTTGTAATAGAACTAAGGTATTAGAGGTCATGTAAGCATAATTCATTACATTTATACCAGGATCCATCAGGATATCATAGCCATCTGTTCAGAATGGAAAAAGATGTAACAGCTTGCAATAATGAGTCAATAAAGAATAAATACTTAAAAACAGGCAAGCAAATGGCAAAACAATATACAACAAACACTTCCCCACTGCAAAGCTCAGCTAAATTTCTCACGAAAAGCATGTATATTACATATGGCTACCTTCACTAGACTATGATTCAAAAATGGGAAAGACATAAAACAAGGTTGCTCACAGCACTCCTGAAGTGTTGAACAGTTTCTGGGGAAGTTAAAAGCATTGAAGGAAAACCAGAATATTCAGACGCAATGAACTAAATTAAACATGGGCATAAATTAATATCTCTGGCTTTGGAGTTTCTTTGTTTATTTACAGGAGAGTAAGAGGGTAAAATAAGAAATTTGTTGAGATTGTGAGCATGTTTAATGTGGTACTGAACATTAACCCAGGCAGGTCAGACTGCATGCCACAAGTGAAAATTCCCGCTGTGGAAACTTTGAGCTATTTGGTGCATGGGTAACTTATATAGACCTTATCGCTTCCACACAAAATTAAGTGATTGACAGAACAACCTATTCCATATATGTTGAAATAATTTATAAACAGAAGAGAAGTCACCATTCAATGAAACCATGAAAATGATGAACAGCAAAGAACAATCTTGTACAGGAGCATGTTGGACACAAATCAAAGACAAGCACCATTTCTAATGCAATTATTATCACTAAAAATGGGATTGCTTCAAGATGATTAAAATAAAAAACCCCCTAGATATTACATATAATGTAAACTCTGTAAAGGTCAAATTTGTCTGATTACGTTTTATTTCTTATGGATTTCTCAGATATAATTTTTTATATTTCTTAGATATAATTTTTGTTATAATTTCTCAGAATACCTGGCATGGAATCAAGGTGCTCTAGAACATCTGCACTAGCATTGATGATTTACAGCGTGCCTATTTTTGTGTTGCCTAGTTATCTTAGTATATTCTCTTTAAAAACCCAATGGGCACCAGAGTTATCAATGTCAAAGTCAGAACACAGAGATGAGAACGCAGTTAGAGGCCATTTGCCATAACCAAAATGTTTGGAGGCTTCAGCAATGGGGAATAAAAAAGTCTACCTACTGATAGTCATGTTTGGACACAAATATTATTGGAGAAGTATTTTACATTTCATGTATGACGCCCTGTATGTTTCAAAAGAGAAAAACAATTCAGCTGCTATTTGCAAACATTTACTTCTTTAAAGCTTCCTGTGAGATCATATTCGATTGTATAATACATACACACATTGAAAGTCCTTAATTAGTAGGTACAAAGGGGAAGCCTGAAATGAAGCAGGGTAGGCTTGGCAGAAGCTCAGTGGGTGGATATGAAGGAAAATATGAAGTCAAACCCACAAGAACTTTAGGAGACCCGCCCAATGGTGCTGCCACTTCTAAATAAATAAGATTCACTTCTGCATATGACAGAATCACACATTTCAGATAACTTCTCATAAAACAGGATATATATGTCGTACTGCATTGTGCAGTGTACATCAAACACCAGATATTACACAGAAACTGTGCATTTCCCTTCTTTTATAGGAATCTAAATCTGTTCGCTTTAATGGTTGATGCAGTTGTAAAAGTTTTACTAAATACAAGAAAGGGCCTCTATTTATGTATTTGAGTCAACTCTAATTTGAGTTGATTTTAAATCAAATTTAGACTACTGAGCTTAAGATGAGGATTTCAGTTACGATTGAGTAATAGCAAATTAAATGTGTTTTGACATGCTTCATGCGCTTGAGATGCTGTAGCAGCAACAATTGCTTCTTCTGTTTTAAACCTGAAATAGAGCTTTTAGGCTCAAAGACTCTTCTGCCTTTTGCTCAATTTATATATTCCATGCTGTTTTGAGTGATAGATATGGTATTTAAATTCTCCTTTTCATTATATCTTTTTCAATTTTAGAAGAATTACTCTGAGTGGCGGATAAGACTATTTTAAGAGCTCTACAAAATGACAACCTACATCAATGGAATCATGACAGCTTGGATCAAATGCAAGTGAAGTTTTTTGTCAGGGACATCTGTAGACATCTGCATGTATTTTTGGTGTCTGGAGAATCATTTCTACCACCAGGCTTGCCAGTAACACCATAAACCACAAAAGAAGCATATTTCATTTTCAGAACAATTTAGCAGAGGGAAAAGAACTTGTTATAAACATCAATCTGGTTTTGGAAACTTACTGTACTTTTAATTTCATATTACATTTTAGCTTTTTCTTTATTAAGATACTGAGGTTTTCTGAAGTAGAAGTCTGTATATACTCCATCTTAGGTAGAAAAGAAAAAAAAAATCCTCTGTAGTGGGTACACTATTAATTAGTACCACCTTGGGGCTATCTTTTTCTTTTAATATTTCAGGCTATAAACTACAGGAGTGCAGGGGCCACTTCATGAGAAATTGGTCTTTTTATTTTTTTTTTTCCCAGCAGGAATACCAGCACTGAATGGGGTATGCTGAAGTAGAGTCGAGAAAAGAAACAATGAGATAAACTCCCTGGTAAGCTATTTCTTTTTTGCCAGGCAGCAACCTAGACTAACTAATTTTAAAATTTACTATCTCTTTATATTCAAGATGAACAGCTTTACCACTTCCATCACTTAGCTCTTTTGGAAGCTGAACATTAGCAATTAAGAAATGAGCAAAATTTCTCTGTAAAAAAATGAAATTTGATTCTTGCTCTGTTGAAGCTGTATTGGGGTTTGTCTCTGAGAATGAACGCAGGAGCTTGTTGTGTACCAATGTCCAGATTTGGCAGTAATTAGGTAAGTTATACCTCAGCAATGACCACAATAAATTTCAAGCACTTACCTAGTGAAGAAGCCTTTTATCCCTCTCTGAAGGAGTCCTGTAGCTGCTACATTACAGACTGCATCAATGTGTATTAACTGTACTCTAAATATATACACAAAATTGAGCCTTCAGAAGTTTCGAATAATCTCACAACTGAGGACTTCTAGGCACATGAGAAGCTCCAGAAGTCCAGCAGAGTCAAAATGAGAGTCCTGTGCACATAAATCAGCAGAAGTTTAGAGAACACTTGTGTAATTTGCATGCTCTTAAACACCTACCCTGACACAAGTTATTGAATTTGCTTTGGAATTAAGGACATTGTGCCTCTTGTGTTACACACAGAGTGCATTTTAGTGAAACTAAGTAAAGATTAGTGCATGTAGAAAGAGAGCAGTTATTGCCAGGCACATTCATATATTCCATTTTTATCTGTAGTGGTTTTGAAATAGCAGACAAAGCAGAAAGGAGGAGATAATAATGAGGCCTGAACTTATACATAAAATCAAACTGGCTAATTTCTCTCCTGAACTTTCACTTCAGCTTTTCAAATTTTATCATATTGTTTTTACAAAACTCTCAGCTATCTTGAGGTAAAACTTCTTATTATTTTAGACTTTCCTCAGCTGTTAATGGCTTTTTACTGCTTTTAAGAACTCTTTTGACCATATTTTATTTTGAATGGGAAAAAAAACCTATCCTGAAGGATAGGTAGAAGAAAGACTACCTAGACTGTAGACTGTAGAAAAAAGAAAAACTATTCTGAATGCCATAGACATCCTTTTTAAAACCAGTTTTGCCAAATCCATGCGGTAAGTGTACTTGCCTTCTGAATCCGTGTAAACATAGTCTAGAAGGCTGAGCAGATTTAAGTAAAGCTGTAATTTGCATTTTTTAAAAAATTATTTTGAGCAGAGGCAATCATCAAAATAATTTTTTAAAAATGCAAATTAGAGCTATATTTGAGTTAGTTTAACCAAAATCCTAGCTACTTACTAAAAATGGGATAAAGTAGAACAAATAGCTCAGAATTTAAATCCATTTTTTCTGATAATAATGACAAATAGCATGCACATCACATTTTTATGAACAAAATTATGCAACACATCAGTAGTATTCACTTTCAATATTCTAAGAATAAAATCTTCAGAAACAGATTCCATGAGCAGAAATACAAACACTAACTTGAACATTCTTAATATACAATAAAAAGTTTACTTAAGTTCACATGGGTTTGAGCTATAGTCATTAGCACTTGTTGTTTGCAAAAATAGAAATCCTGCCTCTATGGAAGTATTGAGAAATTAATCAAAATGGAAAAGTAGTAGCTGTCCTTGTTACAGAAAAATGTATGAACAGATGGTAAAATTTTTAGGATATCAAATGGCACCTATAGAAAGACTTTTTGAAATGCAGCTGGAAACTGTTAAAAAGAAAGTTTAATTTACATCCCTAGTATATTCATTCTGTAGAGAAAAGTAAAGAACGAGGTATCTTCCTTTTGTTTTTATGCCAAGACTGAAGCCATTGGTTGTTTCCAGTGCCACTGGATATTCATGTTGATTTTATTTGAGCTGTACAGTAAGTGTATAGAATCACAGAATCACAGAATCAACTAGGTTGGAAAAGGCCTTTGAGATCATTGAATCCATCCTGTGACCTAACATTATCTTATCAGCTAAAATAATATATGCACTGCTATTATGCTGTTTAACTGTTCCACCCTCGTACTGGGCTACACGAAGCACAACACGGAAAGAAATGGCTTAAAGACAACAAGGAGGACTTCTATACCTACACAGGTGACAAAAGGAAGGCCAGGGAAAATGTGGGTCCCCTGCTGGATGAGGTGGAGGACCTAGTTACATAGGACATGGGAAAGGCAGAGCTTCTGAATGCCTCCTTCACTTTAGTCATTACTAGCCCCACCAGCCTTCAGTTATCCCAGGCCCCAGAGACCAGCAAAAAAACTCCATAAAGGCAGAGACATAAACTCTATTTGAATGTTGCTTTTGTCATTCTTCTAACAGAGCCTAAGCTTAAGAAATTCTAAGATAAATCTATGACTTTCTTTACTCAACAGCTTACAGACAATTTTGAGAAGTTACATTTAAATGAAAATGCATTCAGACTCTACTAATATGTCAACCATTGCAGGGAAAAATTCATGTATACCGCGCAGAAATACTGCTTTTATCAACAAAAATATAACTGACAACAAACTCAGCTTGACAGGAGAGGTGACCCTTTTTTCTGGTTATAAATTAATAAGACATTAATTATTTTTACTGAATGTCTGCTTACATGCTTTCAAGTTCCTGATGTGACAACAGCATTCCTATCCTCTGACTGTATCCACTGATATCCCTCTTGAGTCAGTTTAGGTATGACAGTACTTCCGCTCTGGCAATTTCACCATAAAAGAGGTTAAAAATTGTCATTGTAAAACCACAGAACAACTGCAGAAGGTTAAGTATGTGCATCTATTCTTTTCTTAGGGTGGATATATACCAAAGTGAATACTCCAAATATGTAACTTGCTATTTCAGTGCCGTTCAGAAGCAGCACCACCTAAACGCACATTCGAGCAAAGGAGGATGGAAAGAAGTTGGGCTAAAATGTTATCACGGTCAGGGAAAGTTGGTATTGCACTACCCAATCCTCTGTATCAGCTAAAAGCCTCTAAAACCTTGTACCTGGTAAATTTGGGATTTCTTACGTATGACAAAATGATAAAAGCAATAACCTCACTGCTTATATCAAGACTAAAAGTAGTAAGTGGTAGTAAGTGTCTCTAGTTTAGATGGCTTGAAGGAATGCTTGAGAAATTTCATTAATACTACAGGGATATTTCTGGAATTCAAACAAATATCCCTGTTTATTCCTCTTGGCACAGGCACTCCTCATAGAAGACTGAGAAACATTTTAAAAAACCCAACCTGCAGGGTTCTAATAACCCATCTGATCTAGAAGCAATGCCTAAAATCTCTATGCATTAAATTGAAAATGCAATTAAAACCAGGAATGTTAAGTTCTCCAACTAGTACTATCATTCTCACCTGAAATACAATCCCTAATTTCCACTGTTATTGTGAAAACAGCCACTCAAATATATAAATATCTCTAGGTTTTGAATTAATAAGACTGAATGTGAGAGTTCCCCACTGCCAGTTCTGCAATCTTCAAATAGCTAAAAAAGGATCATTCTTTACTACATTGTATGTCTAACCCTTTGCAGCCAGATCTCAAAGCCTCTTCCGTTCAATCCAGGGATTCACCTGGACTTTTCCTCTTTGCACATTCATTTTTGGAGCATAGTACATGCACTCTAGGATGATGGATGAAGAACTCATTTTATGCCTAACTACAGTACTGCTCCCAGAACTAAGAAGGAATACAAAGAGGAACAGAGAGGACCATATCCATTAAAGATTAATTGTACACCGGACAGTCCCAGGCTTGTTACATGTTGGAAGCAGCAAGGGGGATCACACTGGTCTTGAACAATGTTTATGCTATTGTTGCTGTAAAATATTGAAGATTTTTTTGTTAAATATATATTGATGCATTTTCATGAAGAACTACTTAATTACAAGAAACTTCTATTTTGAGCTCCGAATTATAAAACTATGAGCACTGTAAAATTACTGGACAATTAATTCCTACTCTCCCATACTCTCAAGGTGAAATCCCACCATATTGAGCCACTGATTAAGATACCTTCTTCGAGGGCAGAGTTGCTGCAGAGAATGAGTTTCTATCATATCAAAAGGAGAATGAATAGCCAGAGACAGCTAAGACCTCATAATTGCTGCTAAGTTGACCAAAAGATCTGTGCTATTCACTTTCTTTTTGTCTTCAAAGGAAACATTAGAAATAACCATGTGACGGTTTACAAATACAACTTTGAAACAGAAGCGCACAAATTAACTCCAAATTCAATCTCTGAAACCTCACTATGCTAAAATTAATTCAAATTTTGGATGAAACTTCCATCTTAAATTGTCCCTAAAGGCAGGAAGTGCCTTTTGCCCTGTAGTTGTGGGTTAGTGTGGCCTATCCCATTAAAAGTAAGTCCTTCTTCCATTACAACAAATAACCACATTCAGCAAAATAATCATTCATTGTCCTCACGTACAGCAATCATTCCCCATGATATAAAAATCAGATGTGATACTGGCGTGTGGTAAAATAAACCTATGATTTGGCAACATCTACTTGCTTATAAAAATTCACAAAATGTTTGTCTTTCAGAAATCTATCCATGCATCTTTAGCAATTTCTTGACCATTTAACTTTTTGTCTTACTGGTGGGTGCCTATTTATAGAAGTATATAAATTCTATAAGCCTTTGAAAAATGACAGTGATTCCAAATCACTTACTATTAGATGTATATTTATGCTAAATGATTACATGCTTTTTTTCCATCCTCAGCAGTGATGATGGAAAGCAAATTAATTTAGAAGCTAAATTCCTGATCCTGCCAATAAAGAGGCACAGACATTTTTTCCCCTGAGTACATTCATGGCAATTGAAGAGACAGCCAACATATGTACATAATAAACATATGGATAAGCAGAGATACACAAAGCCTTTCTTGCTCCTGAGAATAAACAAGTGAAAAAAGCCCCTTAAATATTAGAAGGACATCTTCATTATTCAAAATACAAATTATTTTTCTTTTTTACATGTATACAACTGCACAATAACATGCAACACACTTGACATAACCTAAATATGTTCTCTTCAGAGAACTGCTCCCACTAATTTATTGTCAGCTTTATTTATTCTGCCTGTAGTCTCCACAGTAAATAAAAAGAGAAAAGGAAAACTTTATTGTTATGATGCCTAACATGTCTATTGTATTAAAATTGAGAAGAATCATAATTAAAAATAAAGTAATCTGGGTTCATCTGAACTTTAATTATTTCTGTGGTTCAAAAAACTCTCATTTTAATCAAGAGCGATGACATTCTTGCACCAGAGATATTAAAAGCAAAACTGATTGCTCACAGAGGCAAGAATCCCCTGTTGTTTCCCTGGCTCATCACACCACAGAGTTTTTCTGGTGAAAAGTCGATGGTCTCAGAAGGCATTTGAGGGATCTTCTCTTACAAAAAAAGCAAAACAAAACAAAAAAGCCCAATCATGTAATAGAAAGTATTTGAGTGAAATTCCATTTCATATTGGCACAATTCCCACTGTGAAAGGCGACTTCTTTCAATTCCTTTTAAACCAAAATTTGTAACCAACTGAACTATGTAATTAATGTGCAACAAAGGATCAAAAGACAATTTTTGAACCAATAACCTCTATAGCTCTAAATCTGCTTATGTCAGGACATAGAATTAAAAGCAGTTTTGCCCCTCGAAAATCTGTTGAAATAAGTGACTATCACTAGAAAAACAGCATAATTCTTCCTGAAAGCCAAGTACACTATGTTTATTTGATGGCTTTAAACTACTTGTTTTCCTGAAGATCAAAAGGGGACAGTAAATTATGGACATCCCTTGTCATTCAAGCTTACTACAGTATTAAATGTGCTGTATCAGAGCTATGAGCTCTTGTATCAGGCTTTAGTTAATTAAATAAACCTGCTGAAAATCAAAAGGATGTCTTCCCAGAACTCTTTTTCTTCTAGTATTCCCTAATGGAAAGTTTTAACACTTCTGATACAAAACTAAGACATTCTTCTGTTTCCAACCACTGGTCATTACCCAAACTGATGTCACCCTCTCTCTCTGTACACTTAAAGATTAAAGGAAATTTCTGAAATATTTAGAATTCCTTCTCTCCAGAATTATAGCTCGATGTAAATGGCATAAATAAAGAGTGCTGATCAAAATGAGGAAGTATTGCAGAAGAAAAGATTCGTAATAAAATATCCAATAATTTTAACACAACTTTCCCAGCCTACTCTGAGTGCTTTACTCTTCTTTTACTGAAAGTAGAGACAGCTTTGCATGAAATATACTTCTATGCAGCTTACTCGCAGAATTTACAATAAATATCAAACATACCATATGTTTGCCCATGCTTGTACAGAATTTTAAGTAGCCAGCACAGCCTAGAATTTCAGCAAAGCTTCCCAAACAAATTAGCTATCAGTAAAGAGAAACAATGTCAAGAACTGGGTTGAACAGTTATGCTAAGAATGAAGAGTCAAGACTTCCAAGGATTTATATTGGTTTCTGTTTCTAATTCACTGTCTTACTTTCACAAATCATTTCAACTGCTCCTCAATGTTAGAAAAACAAGATTTTGCTCTTACAGATGGCCTTTGAACATGAAATCTCAAAGTGATCAAGGAAGATAAGCCACTCTTAATTTATTTCACAGTTGAAGAAACTGATTCAGAGAGATGAGGTCACTCGTGTAAGTTCACAAACTTAGTAAATAATAAGGATTGAAATATAAAACAGATGCTCTGCATCTCAGCCTAAGATCTTATTCAATGCAATGCATTGCCTCTATAATGCAGTGGAGAGCTGAGTTGTTTTCTTCATGGCAAACAACAAGAATAAGCCAGCTAACAATCTCTGTTAGACAATGCACTTTATCACACTCAGGGAAAAATCAGAAACGAAGGAAAATGTTATCGGAAGCTCGCACACTATTCAGAAAATACTCTTACAAAGAAGTTTAATTTCTTTAGGAATAAGAAGGGAGGCACAAGTAGTCAACAGGCACAACTGCAAACACAACTGTCTGAAGTTTCTCTGCTCAAGTAATAAAAAAGTGAACATTACAAAACCAAAAAATAGATGATTACATGAAGAATGAAATATAAAAAGAAGCAACAAATATGAAAAGGGAAAGGTAAAGCTTTCACTCCCCTCAAAATATACAGCAGCTGCTGTTTATGACTTAGCAAGCACAGCCTTTGCCACTTAGGAAAAGTATACAACATGTTTGCTTATCTTTACTTCTGCTTTAATTATTGCTCTGAATTGCTTCCAAAATATATTTTTTTGTCTCTTCATCCACTTAAAATATCTCTAATGACTGGATAAAGACTCTATATAAAACAATGGTTATACTAAGTTGTTTCACGAATTGTCATTCTGTAGTATGTAACTACATCTATTACTAAATATATATATATATTCTGATTCCTTGATTATCTCTGAAATTCGCAGCTTTTTTCTGACATTAAGATTTTTCCTAAATATTTACTTTCCTCTCTGCAATATTATTTATAAGAATATAATATATATATATGCAATATATATATATGCAATATTCCTCTTTGCAATATTATTTATAAGAAAATAGACATTTTTCAAGATCCTTATCTGATGCATCACAGTATGACACATTGCTACTACATATCTCAATGTACTTTTTTCCCTCTTAGCAATTCTGAAATAGCCCCTCACTAGCAACAACCCTTTAAAAAATTATCTGATACAAAACAGCTTTTGACTACTGCTTTTCAAGCATCTGAAAAATACCCATGATTTGACCCTGAGATTAAGGGTTTAGGAAGATGAAGGCTGTGCTTATATTATTGGCAGCTATCCAGCACTATAAGGAAGGTTGCAGACATTATTGA
>VZRR01005733.1:553265-634169 GCA_013398015.1 Oreocharis arfaki
TTATTAATATATATTAATTAATATTGAAATATTCAGGTTACTAACTTTAGGAGAGTAGGCAAAAAAACCCTCAAAACCTCCAAAAAACCTAGAGGAAGAAAATAAAGTGTGGTTCAAATCCAGCAGGTTAGACTAGAAGAAGATGAATTTGCAATATCATGAAAAATAGCACCTGACGAGTCAGATAAAATGTTCATATTTTTAGCAGAATATGTTTACTATTACATAAACTCATGTCTCCTTTATATCTGAAATTTATACCTGCAACATCTATCCTCTTTTTAATTTTTTTTTTTTTTTAAATGACAGTAAGTGGAAGTTTTACTAAACCTAAGGTTGCTAATAGGACCTTATAATGTGAGTGGTCATACAACACATTCTGTTATATCTCAGCTGCTTTGTGGCTGCCTTGCCAGTAAACACTAAACACCATCTCCTTTTCTTCCAGACATAAAATAGACCATGGTGAAATGGACCGTAATAAACATAATGGTTTCACTAATTATGTGCAGTTATGGTCAACAGATTTTTAATATTATTTTTACTGTATAAAGAGACTATCCATTAAAAAAAAAAGAAGAAATTATATAACAGTGTTGTGACTATGTCTAGAAAAAATGGAGTTCGATAATTTATCCCTTCTTCTTAGAGGCTTTTAGGGGTGTTCTTTCCTCTACCGCTTAACATCCCTCTTTACACTTTCTTTCCTTAAGTCCACATTTTGCAAAAAAGCAGATTCCAGGAAATGAAGTTACTTGTTTGGATACAACTGCCAAAGCCACTTCCTGAACGCACTTGGCAGAAATGCTTGGGGAAAAAAAAGTCTTGTGACATTTTTCAATCCAACCAAGCTGGGCATTCCATTCAGCCACACAAAACCTCAGAACTGTATGCCCGTATTATATATTTGACCACTCAAAGTATTGCAGTCCAGTAATAATAAACTCATTTTTACATTTGTCAGGAAAAATAGTATCCAACAGGTTCCAAACAAAAAAACACACTGACTACTTCATCCATGAACTGATATTATTCCATTTTTTTCCATTTTGCTATTTTTCCTCTTTTCTCTCTGTACAGCCTCACACTTGAATGCACTGTAAAGAGTAACTTATGAAAAGCCATAAGTTACTCTTTACAGTAAAGAGAGACCATTCATTGGAACATGACATAACATAGTCATTGTTATTTTTGGCATTGACATTATTTATACCTCATTCAGTGGCAGATAGAAAAGGAAATTTTAATGAGAAAGCCTCTTTAACAAACACTTGGGCTGCTGCAATAGAGAATTGTGAAATACATGATACTCATCAGATGAACTGAACAGGCTGTCAATGACTGAATCGCATTTTGTCGGACTTTGTTGACAGATGTTTTACCAGACCTTGCCCTGCACAATGCCTATTATGTCAAAATTAAGTCTTAGACTGTAACAACATAGTTTTTCCAAACCAAGTGTTTAAAAGTAGCAACAAAGGAAAAAAAATAATCTGCTATTAATCTGGTTACTTTGACTCCAGACCAATCTCTTTATCTTAAAGACTAACAAATTTACCAAAAGGATCACAATTATATATGCAGGAGTTTAAAACTGTACCTCTTCTTCCTACAGCACTCCTAATTTAATGAAGCTCTGTTCAATCTAAAATGTGACTCCTCTGAGGACCCTGTCTTTGAACCTTCAGTTCTTTTTGGGTATTACAGGTAAACTAAGGGTGTCAAGCAGCGACTTCCCAACTATTGTTTCCATTTTATTGCACGTGTAATTTCAGAACGCCTATTACTGCCTCGTCTCTCTAGCCATTTCCTATTCAATAACTCTCTTGGGTTCACTTTTCATTTCCTACTAACTTAGCTCTTCCTTCCTTTGAATCTACAGTCTCTCTTATTCCTGATCTCATTCACAGCTTCATTAGGAACACATCCTAAGCCACAAATATTTTTGCTCTTTTCTACCCTATTTATAAAAGAGAACTCCAGTCCACACCTGCCCTTCCATTTTTACCCCTTCCAAATCAATTTTCTTGTCCCAGAGCTTGTCCCAAAGTCAAGCATGAGGCACAATTACTATTGTAGTATCAATTGCTTCCACTGTCTACTCCTACTCCAGTTTCCTGGCAGCCACAGTATTTTCACAAGGAAGACAAAAAGTAGTATTCAGAAACACATTTGCTATTTGTAACCAGCACATGGTCTCTTAATGTATTCCATTAAACAGATCAAAAAGATTCCTGACATTTGAATAATAAGAGCTCAGAAACAGAGTGTAAGAGAGAGAATAAAAGACCAATCATCTTTAATTTTTTCCTTTTTTTTTGAATCTCCCTCCATAGTTTTAGACATTATCACATAAATTTTCAACCCAGCATTAAAGTTATTTTACTTCAAAGTTCAAGACATGACTCAATTTATGCAAGCTTTCTTCTCCTAAATATAAATTCAATGATTTAATGTTAAAAACTACAGCTAACAGTATTTTAGTCATCAAAACATAAAACATACATCTCTTCTCATGGTTGGCACCCTTCAATCTATTCTTTCTTATTCTGGAGAAAATCAGACTTTTAGCAGTGTGGAAAACAAGAAAACTCTGGGGCACCTCATGAAGAGTCAACAGTGAAGACATTTCTGAAACAATGGCCTGACCACAGATCTTCCCTTTTGTAATAGATGCAACTTCTAGCAGCATTTCTTAACAAGGCAGGACCCAAATGACTGACATTTCTAGGCCAAAGGCTTAATTTGAGAAATATTGTAGAACTGTGCCATTACATATAGGCAGAGATCCTTTCTATTTAACAGACAAGCAGATACTTTTTAGATCAAATTCAATTTCAAACCTGTTTAAATTTTTAGCTCTACACAGAGTACACTGCAGGAATCAAACTTAGGGCAACAAATGCATGGAAGAGTGTAGCAAAATAATTTATTTGGAAAGAGCTCTATTCCTTCAGTGCTTGTCAGTCACAGATTAAAACATGCTTATTTATTGAAGTCTAAAATATGACAAACTTGTATTACAAACTACAGGTAACCTTTCTCTTCAAGAATGGTACTGTACATTCTGAGTAGTTCTTCTCATTGCTCCATAATGCTGCATAATACTTTTGTGGCTTGAATTGGATATGTTAGTCCTCATTTGTATCCCAATCTCAAAAAAGCATGTCAAAATTTTTAATCAAAATCAAACAGGCCACATGCCAAAATACAGTCATAACTGAAATCTGTTCCAGGCAATCTTAAAGTTCAGAAAAACCTATCGGGGCTTTTTTTTTTTTTTAATTTGGAAAAGATCTTAATTTTTACATCCAGTTTTATTTACCATTGAATGACTCAAAGTCATACCTAAGAACAACACATGATAGTGACCTGCAATGATTGACAAGGGAAGTTAGGCACGGGAAAGAAATTCTCTGGACTTAACCTTGCCATTTCAAACAGTAAGGATAAATAGATGAAAGTTCTAACTTAGAAAGCATCAAAACTTTACATGGGTGTTCAACATATGATTAGGCCAAACTGACATCATGGGGAAATAACAACATGGCTATATGCACTTCTTCAGAGACCAAAACACCATTAGATGTTTACAGAAGCCCTGGCAATAAATCCTGCTCGGTCATGCAATGACACAATGAACCTTGTGACAGCCTTGGACCTATTTTTCTAAGCACTTATCCTTTTTCTGATTAACTTTCTTAGTTTTACAGGCTATGTCCCCAAACTCAGGATTCTCCACAAGAGTGAGAGATTAGATACCTTAAGCTATCCACTTTCAGCCATGTGGATGTTTTGATCACCAGGCCTTGATGAGTCAGAAGTTGTTGTGCTCTGAAAATGAACATGTAAAACACTGAGCTATAAATGTCTAAGTACTTATCATTTTAAATATGCACATGGCACATCAGAAACCAGGAGGGAATTGGCCACATACATATACAGAATTATGATGGCAACTAAAAACTGGAAGAAATATTAACTCTTGTGCTTTTGCACTTCATCTAAACACTAAGTAATAGACATCAAGAAAAAACCCAAACTGAACCACAAGTTATCAATCAGCAGTTTATGCTGGGTTTTTACCCTTCCAGATAATGTGAATTATCTGGCTTTGGAACAGATGAAGGTATTTGCAGCACTTTTATGCCCACAAGGTGCTGCTGCTGTCTGTTTTGGCAGTGACACAGGAACATGTTCTCTTTGAATTCTCTTTATTATTGAGACCTATATACGGAGAAACAGATTTGATTTCTGTTGAGGAATAAGGAAAAAAAAGCCAGCGTGAAAATAAAATAGCATGTAAATCATAGATACATAGAATTTTTAAGGTTGGAAAGGATCTCTAAGGTCATCTAAGCCTAAGGTCAAGATCTCTAAGCCCAACAGTCAATCCAGCACCACCATCGTGTTCACAACTAAACCATGTCCAACTGCCATATTCACACTTTTTTTGAACACTTCCAGGGATGGTGACTCCACCATCCCCCTGGTCAGCCTGTCCCTATGCTTCACAACCTTTTATGAGAAAAATTGTTTCCTAATATCCAATCTGAACCTCTGCTGTCACAACTTGAGGCCATTTCCAGTTGTCCTGTCACTTGTTACCTGGGAGAAGAGGTTGACCCCCATCTCACTACAGCCTCCTTTCAAGTAGCTGTAGGGAGTGATAAGGTCCACCCAGAGACTCCTTTTCTCCAGGCTCAGATCCCTCAGCCTCTCCTCATAAGACCTGTGCTTCAAATGTATGGTATAAGTATTAAAGAAGTTAATTTCTCCATGCAGATTTTTGGGAAGTTTATTATGACTTCCAGCATAATATGTTCATATGATGTTCTTAAAGGCTTTAATATCTAGGTAGTAGAAAGCCTAAAATGGTAGCAGAAAGCAATAGTGGCATTATAATAGGCATAATAAAATAAATTGCAGACGCTTTTAAACATGGCATTCAATATTAACAGCACCAGATTTTCAGATTACATGTCTATGTTAGTTTTGCCTAGAGCTGAACTTCAGCATGTTGTTTCTGAGATGATCTTTATTTCAAGGAATTACGGAATTACAATAAACATTACGATAACTAAGAGAGTAACCGTAAGCAAGTTAAGTAACATGAACATGCAGCAGCAGTTCAAGGGCCAGGAGGTGAACAAAATAAAAGGCTTGAGATTATTACACTCAAAACTCTCAAGACACAATAAAATAAAAGACTGAGAATACTGTTTATAGAAAACTACTGGAAACTAGTTTGATGATAGGAAACAGTAAAACATGAAATTTAATTTTATTTGAATGCTAAAAATCAGGTAGAGGGCTCACAGTACGATAGGGCTATTTGTACTAGTATTTAGCATAGTATCATTAACAACAGCAACAACAACAAAATCTTTCAGCAAATGTTTTGCTCAATCATCACCAAATTACTCCCCTGTAGAAAGAATATTACCAGGAAAAATGGAAAGTAGAAAAACTATTAAGGGAGAGAAGATTAAACGTAAGCACATCGCAATAGAACAGAAAAGTAGACAGAACTTTGTCGTGTCCAACTCCACCATCACTGCATCCAAGTCAGATACAAGGGATTTGAAGAGCTGGAATTACTGCTAAATGCTTACAAATGTTAAACAATTTCTTCAGTTGCAAAGCTTCTGCTACAGGAGAATGGCCACAATTACCTACACGTGAAGGGTCTTTGAGATGCATGCTTTTACAAAGAACAGCTTCAGCTCTTTGTATAACTCTGTGTAATCATTTCAAATGTCAAAATTGCCTTAACTTACGGAAGTCTTGGACCAGCTCCTACCTGACTCTATGAACAAAAAGATCAAAGACTGTTTTCTGTGTAGCTTGGTAGATGGTTACAGCAGAGTATTTCAGCCATAGATTTGTAAGACCAGCCCTGCAAGGAAAATCAGTAAGAGCTTTAACCTGACCTGGAAGTAAAATCTACTGAACTTACTGTATAAGTAGAAAATCAAATATCACGCCATCCCTAGCTGCTAGCTCATTTCCATTTACGGGGTTACTCTTCTCTTTCACACAGATGTCAATAATTGTCTAATTTTTCTCAAATTAACCTAAATACCATATAACCTGTGAACATAATGCTATTCTTTCAAAAGTATCCTTCTGAACTTATAGCAGGGCTGAAAAATTAATGAAACAAAGGCACAGTTACTAAACAGATATTTCACAGTTAAAACTGTAAGAGACAAAAAGATGATGCATCACAGGTAAGTGAGCTGTGCAATGATTTTTTTCAACAAAAGCATCCAAAACTTAAGAGCCAATTGTCACTGAGGCAAACAGGCATACAAAACTTCAATGGAAAATTTGTACAAGATCAGAAGCATGAAATTGGCCTGCAACATTTGTATGAAAATTCATCTGCTTTGCAAATATCAGGAAAAAAAAGTAGGGATTTGTGGGATATTTCCAATAATTCCTACTTTGGTTTTATATTCAAATATGCTGAGACTAGAGTCTAAAGAAAATATCTGTTCCCGCTAGGAACAGAATGAAAAAAAAAAGATTTTTTTTTGTTTAAATACACAAAAAAAAAGAGAGACAGAATTCTAGATTATTATATTATTTAGCAGAATTAGCAGTATCTGTACAGAAATATCAAAAGTTTAAGCTAATAGAAGAACCTTCTAGTATTTTGATGACCCATATGCATACATAATATGCATGTAGTGGCTCTGTTAAAAGGCACTGTAGTTTCTTGGGACTGATGTTCATAACAACAACAATATGGAAGAAGTTTCGTAGAGGTATTTGCCAAACCTGACAGTCAATATATATAGGAATTTGATCACCCTTCAAGTACACAGAAACTTTCGGAAGCATATTTTACCTCTAAAATATCAAGAGTTGAAGAGCTTCAGCCACCAAAAAAACCCCCAAAACAACTTTAAGTAGAGTTAGTTTGAAGGATCCAATAGCAATTTTAGACAGCCAAAATATGGCTAATGATACAGGAAGCTAAAAATATTTGAGATAGTAGACAAAGTCCAAGGAACACTCGGTTACATTTAGCAGACTAATCTGGATAAGAGAACAGTAAACTAGAATAAAAATACTGGAAAATTTCCCCATCTAAATAGACTCAAGAGGAAAGCTGTAAAAACTGCCAAAAGCATCTCTAGCAAGCTTCCAAACATACGTTCTACATCAGAAGAGATTCCCACTTGAGAAGTGGAAAGAACAACATGATGAGCATCTTAGAAAAAACAGAAATGTTTTGTAAAACCAAATAAATGTGGAGAAAGAAGATGTTGATGGAAGCAGTAAGTTGTTTTACATAACAACATTTTCAATATATAAGTAAGTTTCAGTGTCCCTGAAAAATTAGTGAAAGTACTGTAGTGATCTGCTTCCTCACTCTCATTAAATCCTCACAAATTACAAAATTTGCCTTTGAACTTGCAAATGGGGACCATGCTCCAAAAAGGAAAATCTGGGCTTCATCTCCTAAAAATAACCGTATGATCACATTTATACACATTTAGTCAAGATGACAAAAGTTGTAACATGCAGGGTTTTATCACTGAATACCAATTGCAAGAGCTCACTTTAAATCCTACAACATGTATTTATATTTCTTTGTCACAAAGAATAGTCATCTGTTGCTCCTAACAGAGTTGTTTCTGGAGTCTCAAACTTCTTAACACAGTTCTTTTTTCGCTGTTCACTAATCTCAGCGAGTTCAGTTCAAAGCCCTCACTCAAACAACAGTCACAGTGGGCTCACTGTGAATTCCGATGAAATAAAGCTCTTGGAAGCAGTACAGATAGAAGAATAGATTTTGAAAAAAAAAACAACCCAAAACCAAACAAATGTAGGAGCAAGCCCCAGAAGTTAGTTGAGTCTCCCATAAATTCACAGAGTTAGTCTACTTGGTATTTGTTGCAGTCAGCTTACATTTAAAGACAGTAATTCTGTTTTGGAAACCATGAGTTTTAATTTTTACTTTTTGTTCATGTCACAAGATTAAAAAGAGGAATAAAACAGTCATCTTTGAGACAAACAGAGATACCAAAATGTATAACAGCACACGACAAAGTAAAAAATTTCCACAACTACATGCTACAAACATGTGTCCCACTGATGATACACATCCATTCACACTTATGACATAAATTGGAACCTTAGCAATACATGTTTTATCTGGTAACTTGAGAGACCAGAAAATAGCTTTGTTAAGCTTACCAGAAGTAAAGCTCAATAAAATTGTTCAAAAGCTTATGCTGACTGTTAACATTGCTGAATTTATTTTGAAGGCTTTTAAAAATATGTAAATCAAGCAGTGAAGTCTGACACTTCCTGCTTGATCCTTAAACTTGGCAATAAGGAAAAATATATTGTAGCAAATAATCACTCTATGTTATAGAAAATATTGAATGCTTAAGAAATTAGCAAAACAATACATCTCGTTTTAAATAGTTGTTATGAAGACTTAACAGTAGCAATGAAATATGCACTACATGTTACTAAGAGCTGGTAGAAGTTCATCTGGAGAGCAAATGGAATATATATTTTTTTCCTGGACCTTTAAGAGAAAATGCAGAACATACTTTCTTTTCTGACTAATGAGAAAGATCAAGAGTAAGTCTGAGCAGTGCCCTAAATGCACCAGTGAGCTCTTTTTCTGGCCAAATAGCAATAAAATGGCTACATCTGTTTGTTAACAAAAGATCGGTCATGAGCACAGTGCCAAGACTCTGCCCCCAGATATCCCAAAGCACTACTAGACACAGAAAATACTCCAAGAAACATATAGGTTTCCTCAGCATTTAATTTTTCTGAATGTTTGAGACCTGCCTTTTTTCTGAATTGAAAGGCATAGAAGAGATTCTGATGGAAAACCTCAGTCAGTCCTTTTCATTAGGGAACTTTCTGTGGGTTTTCAACAAGAGAAGGAAGCATTTTCCCCAAATTATTGCATAAATATATAAAATAGACAAGATAAATATTTAGAAAAGTCTTAATACAAGACAAAAATATTTAGCTTTCAGAAATGAGCAGTATGTGTGTTATCATCAATACTTTCATACTATCCATAAGCATTGTCTGTTTATAGAAACCATCTCTCACCTTACATTTTAAAGTCGGCTTGTCAGCCCTTCAGCAGCAATGCTCTTTTGTATAGGTGTTTGCAGAGTGTCAAGCAAAAAATGATCTTAAATCATGAATGGGGTACATAGGAGTAAATTCTTCACAAAACTTTCAAAAAACCTCACAACTTCTTAGTGAAAGATAAAGGAAATTGCTCAAAGTGGTCAAAATATTATCCTAACAAAATCTTTCGTGAGACCAAAATAATCCCACTCAAGTCCATCAGCACATGCAACCATTTGAAGCTCTTACAAAGATTTACTCTATTCTTTAAATGTCACAACAGTTTTCTGGTAACCAAACTGTTTATATTTCAGGAGAAAAACAAATCCAGCAGGAGGAAAAATGGTATCATAAGTCTTTTATGCAGACAGAATTATCCTAAGAAGCCAGGAGCAGTCTGAGACTGATTTCAAAATAAGACTTCTCTGTACAGAAGAAGTGATAAAATGGAATAAAAGTAAAATACGACACAACATTTATCACTCCACTGTCTGATGAAGTCTGATTTTTCATGTTTTGCCAGATTCATTCATTCTTTGATTTATCCTGAAATTACTAATTTATTATTGACTCAACTCCTAAGAAGGATTATATGTAGTTCTACATGTATGTCTCTAGCAGATATGAATTATTAATACAATTAAAGCTGTAGAAGATGCTTTGTGATGAACTAAATTATTATATTAAAAGCAAAATTGTTGAAGCAGTTGTAAAGCTCAGGTATTATGCCAATAACTTATCTCTGTATTTTCTGGAATGTTCATCTGAAACATAATTTAAATCCATAGCCAGTTACGTCTGTTTCAGATTAAAGAAAGATATTATGATGCAATAAGTAACAGCAGCTACTATGTTAGACGATTTTGCTCACTCCCCCTCACATAGTTATAGATTTATAATTTAGAGAGCTCTGTGATGAAGGATGGGTATTGAAAGGCAAATTCTCCCCTTTCATGGTATAAAACTTGGACTAAGATAACAAGTTCTGGTCTGTTGACTCTAAGTTCACTGTCTTATGCCATCTATAAAACCTCTCTAGAGATGGGAGCTGACTTGCCCAAATGACAGGAGCAGGCAGCCTTCCACTGCTTCCAGGCAGCCTGCCTACCTACCACTCCTTCCTAAAAGAAGTCTTCTGGGATCCAAGAAAAAGAAATCTGACAGCAGGTAAACTGGTATCATTTTTAACTGAAGAATTCAATGCTGTATAACCCAATACCAGAAGAGCAACGTAGGGCATTACTAGGACACTGCACTTGCATCTTCCTCTGCTGTAGCTACCAAGAAGAACATCCTAATTCAGACTCTGACACAAGTGGAAAAAAGCACAATACTAAACACAACAATGATCTACATGTCCAATTTCAGTTGTTCTTAGTTAGGTCTCCCACTGGTATCAAACCTCATGTTCAACAGTATTTCACTAGTGACATTGTTTCAAATATGATATTCAAACAAGCAACTACAGACATACCTGTTCAGAAAAAATACCTTTTAACATTAAATCAGACACAGACAGGGAGAGCTATGCTTGCTCAGCATGGAGAAGAGAAGATTCCAGAGAGATCTTACTAAGAGAGTAAGATCTCTCTTACTTTTTGTAAGATCTCCTTACAAAAAGGAGAGAGAGGGACTTTTTATATAGAGTTAGTTACAGGATAAAGGACAATGGTTTTAAAATGAAAGAAGGTGTATTTTGAACAGATGTTAGGAAGAAATTCTTTACTCAGAGGGTGGTGAAGCACCAGAACAGTTTGCCCAGAGACGTTGTGGGTACCCCATCACTGGAAGTGTTCAAGGCCAACTCGGATGGGGCCCTAAGCAACCTGGTCTAGTGAGTGGCATCCCTGTCCATGGCAGGGGATTTGAAATTAGATGATTCGTAACGATCCTTACACAACCCAAAACATGCTATGATTCTATGGAATAAACTCTTTACAACTAAGTATTAGCAGTCACAAATATTATACAATGGTGCCCAAAAATCTACTTGGAAATCAAATCTGGGTGTTAGGCCTTGTTGATCCTTGAGTCTGTACAGCCATTAAAGGCCTCTGTTCAGAGTTTCAGGCATACACATGGTGGGAAAAAGGCAGAACGTACAGCAAGGTAAATACTACCATATGCCAAACCTTTGAAGGTACATTATGTTTACTCAGTTTCTTCTGAAAAGACCGTGCACATCCAATGTAGGACGGACTTGAAAAAAGATAAATTACAGCTGTACCTGTAAAACATGTACCGTTGTAGAAGTCACTACTCATTCACCTTCAAAGTCAGCCCACTGTGGGACAAATTTGGACCAGGAATTGTTTTACTGCTGTGATGAGATCAAGATAAATTTCCTGTTATCACAGATTATTACATCAAGCTCAGCAGTGAAACAGTATGACTGTGTTTCTCCTTCTTAAAGCAGCGTCTGGATAGGATAGACAAGAAACAAGACTACACATCTCTTTCAACGGATATGGTCCTAGATCGTGTGGAAAAAAATGGTAAGAATATTATTCTATCTTCTATCACAGAGTGGTAAGGGACTGTTTCTGGGCAAGCAAATGTTAAAGCTACACAATAAATCAACTGCAAAATAAATGAAAGGTTCTAAATAAAATTAATTATCTGTTTGGTTTTTTTAACAAATCATTAGATAGAGTTTCCAACAGCTATTTCATTAAACTATTTTTTTTCCTATACTTTCTGTCGATTTCCTAATTGAATTGTTTTCAGGATAAGGAAATGAGATAGGAAAATGGAAAACACATTAGAGACACTAGAAATACCATGTTATATTGCATTAAATCAGGCTGATGACAGGTTTGAGAGTACAGAATTAATTAAAGCAAGCCAGATTATTAAAATAGTTAACATATCATATAGTCTTCATGCTGTAAATTGAAATCTTCATAAACAATGTAAAGTATGCAAAGGGTTTAAATGATGAAGAATAGCTTTAATATTACACTAAATCTTCTACCTGGGAGTTTGACCTAAGCCCTTTCATAATCCTCGGTGAATTCTTAAAGCCTATAGACGAAATGGCATCTGTATACAGTTCAGATGTATTTTGAAATGAAAGGATCATTTTATAATGAACATTATTTTCAGGCTTTCAATAGAAGAAAAATGAGGCTCTGTGCTCGAGTGACAATGGTGCCTCATCCAAACTTAGCAAGGGACCACAAAATAGTTTGTGTTGGAAGGGACCTTGAAGATCATCAAGTTCCAACTCCCTGGCCATGGGAAGCGACACCTTCCCCTAGACCAGGTTGCTCAGGTCCCCATCCAGCCAGGCCTTGCCAGTGCATAGTGCAGGAGATAAGGTTCCACAATCCAGACAATTTGAGCTGACCTGCTGGTTCCTACTTTATGTTCAAAGAAAACTCATATGAGCATACCTACACAAATGTTTGTACAAAGAGAAAGCATTGATCAAAACTAAGAATTTGCTAATGCTTGTGAGGTTTTTTTTTAAAGACTGAAGAATAAGTGGCGCTATATAAAAGATGCAATTAGACTAGTCATTTGTTGATAAAATATAGCTATTATTTGCTAGCATATTTCTGAGGTAATGAAAAGCTTTGTGTTAGAAGGACATGATTATATTTAGTTAATACTACTGTGACACCAAATCCAATAAATTCTTCCTATAAAATGAGAAGAAGCATGGTAAATAGGAAAAGTAGAAGGCAAAGGGAATTCCTCAGTAGCTGAGCAGCTGAAACAAAATAACAAGTGTGAAAATTGACTAGGTCAATTACAACGCAATTTTAGAGGATAATTGGCAACCTTAAATATTTTAAGAACTCCATTCCCACTAGTACTCTAGCAAAATCTAAGTTTCCACTTGCCAGCTGCTATGTCTGAGTTTCAAGGTGAAAACTCTCTTTTCTTTCAGCTACGCCCCTGCCAAATGCATAAGAAGTATACAGAAATATAGATCATGAATATGTAATAGTTATATGTTACAATCTAGGATGAGGCATGTTCTTCTTTACTAACAAAAACATAAGCACTTCTAGAACCTACTGACACCAAAATATTTTTTGTTCTAACAATTCAACTAGAAAATGAAGATAACATGAAACCATTCGAGAAAAATCTGTCTGCAGTTACTGGAAGTTTTTTAATGTGGATTTTGAAAGGAACAACTTGCAAGAATATTGTTACGCATTGTCATAAATAACCAGCTTAAATGATGTAAGGAAAGAAAATTTCAATGCTTAACAGCCAAACCTTTTCAAATAACCACTCTAAAAACTGCCCTTACTTACGCAATCCATGCTAACTGGTCAATATAATTTCCATTCTTTGAGTTGCTTCTACAATGATTTAAACATGAACTTAAATCCCGTAGCATCATTTATACAGATAAATTGAAATGTATCTTCCAGAGGAAAATTATTTCCAAATAGTTTTATATGAATTATGCTCAACCCCCTTTTTTTTTTCTGTGAATTTACTAAAAGAATCAAGAGCCTGAAACTGAATTTATATTATGGTTCCGTAGGGCTGTTCAAGAGGTATTCACTTGAGTTTGTAAAAGCCATCAGTACCTTTAGAGGGCTTTAAATTTAAAACCCTGCATTTGTAGGTACAGAATTAGCACAATAAGACTGATACTGAAAATAAATCTTCCTTGTTTTGGTTCACATTTGAAGGATATGTCGTAAATTATATTGAAATAATCCAAAAACTGCTCACTTAATTAATTACACTAACCAGTTCCTCTGGAATGAAAAGGTAGTCTGGGAATGGAAGAGTTGAAATCTTTTGCCTCTTTCAGACTAAAACATCTAGATGGACTCTGACTTTCTTCCAAGCTCATAGAAGGAGACTGCTCCAAGACTGTAGAACCAGCAGAGGTGGCATTAAGCTGAGAAAGAGCATCTCGTGCTTTCTTTTTTTCTTTTTTTAGCATAGTTACNTGTTTATCCATAAGTTTTTTTTTTTTTTCAAAGTGGAACCAAACACAATATGGAAGCCCACGTGTGGATGTGAATTTAAAGATGGACATATTCTTTGCAACTATTTTCATCCACCTCAGTGTTTCCAAACAGCAGATTAATTCTTACTAAAACAATAACCAAGTCACACACTGACCCCAGTTACTGATTCCATTCAATCAACTCCAAATAAAAAATTTACAGACAAACAGGATCTTATTGCCATCGTGACAGTCCCTTTTTATTTTTAAAATCCTGCAATAAAAAAGACTTCCAAACAAAAGAAAAAACTCTTAACTTACAGGTGAGATACAGCCTTGCAGGTGTATCTCACCTGTAAGCTTTTCACAATAAAGTTTACTACAATGCAGAAAAAGTCTTTAGGAAATTTCTTGCAATAACACTGTGAATTTACTGGAAGTATATTAGATATAAATAAATTTTGCCTAACATCTTATAGAGGAAGTATAATGGAAATCCTGCATGCATCCAATCAGGAACACTGAAGTCCCTGGGATATGTTTTTTTATATGTTATTCTTTTTAATCCTAATTAATCTTCTAAATGAACAGCAGAAAATCTAAGTAGTCTTTGGGGAATATTATTAACTGGACTAGGTAATAATAATAAAACACTTTCCAATTCAGGTTTTATGATAGCTTCTAGATATTGTAGGCAAGAAGGAACTCATAGTTTATTCAACAGCTTCCATATTTCGCACCACACTTCATCACATTAGACATGTTATTAATGTTCTAGTGATGATGCACTTAGCCACTGCAGACCTCCTAAATCAGTCTTTTCGTCAAAGTCTAAATTCCTGTATTTTTTCCATTTAACTCTTACATGTATTTGCACACATTTCCTCCTTCTACTTCCGTGAGCAAAGCTGTATAAATCTGTTGAGCACAAGGGCATTTGATAGAGGATTTTTGCTTTTTTCCCTCATACTAATGAAATAATTTATTTAGGAGGAAGTGTTTCTGGGAATTCAGATATTAAAAATTACATTAAAAAACAGAAGAATTTTTTGAAATGAATGAGTCACTGCTTTAGGTAAATTTATTTGAAACTGCACCTTGGAAAGACAAAATCTTATCATCTGTGACAGAGCAGCAACAGGGAAGCTCTCCTGCCACCTCCGTTCAGATGGGTAACATGCTACAGTGAAAAATGCCATTCTCATTTCACATATAAAATTGAGCTGGAATTGCTGAGCACAAAGAATGCAACTGAGTTTGCTCTTTACCGATAACTGTGAAAGAACCTCTGTTACCTTTACGTTCGACAACCCCATATTTCCATTTCTCTGCTGTATTACAAACGCTCCCCGCCGAGCAGCCACAAAGCTGGGGTCACAGTGGCTGCGGTTTGCCCACAGGTCTGTCAACCTGCTAAAATTACCTCCCACCCATTGAGCTGTGGTGCAGCTACTCGTGTTTCCTGTGAGGCAGTGAAATGGACAAAGCACATCTGAGCAGTTTAGCATTTTTATGTGCAAAAAGCTTTAAATGTAAAAAGGACAAGTTTTATATTTGTTCTGAGGGCAAAGAGCCCAGTAGTCCCCAAAGCAACACTTCATTTGGCTAAAAATAACACATACAGGAAATTCTATTCTTTGTAAGGTAATAGATTGGTCTTTATATAGCATCGGAGTTTCCCGCTCTAAAAAGTAGTTTAATTTTCTTGAGGAGACTGTTTTAGGTGTGGCCTAATCCACAGTATTTGGTTACTGGACAGACCATTCTAAACCTAAGTGGTGCTTGGATACAGGATTTTGATTTGGGTAAAAAACTGAAAGAGAAGCAGGTGCAAAGCAGAAGTCTTGTCCCATAAAAGCTGGGAACTGAGTATTTGCTTTAACACAGTACAGCCTCTCTCACACAAAGAAAAATGGTTGTAAGTCAGATCATCCCAAACCCAAACAATATTTTTTCCCTCAAAAAGGATACTGATTTCATTGTCTCTTTGTTGCAGAAGTCCTTTCAGTTTTTCCAGTTCTTCTCCTTCTTCTTTGTTACTGTTTTTTTCTTCAGAGGTGTCTTGTGAGAGCAGTTTTTTACTGCTCATTGGATGATTTATTATTTGCTATCAGGAGAAACAAAAAAAAAGCACACCCCTTGAACTTTGCCTCCAGCTCTGTAGTCTATTCTGAGAGAGTTTAGCTATAGCAAGAAAGGTAAAACCTTTCTCTACTCTTGACAGAAAAAAATCACGCCACAGTTGATCGTCAAATTATATCCATTGTGTCAAGTATGAAACAAATTGTGTTTTATAATCTTTACTGGCAAGGATGTAGTTTATTTTACTCTTCCCGCATATAATATTCCAGCGTTCTCCAGTACCACAGAACTTCCAATAATAAAAATGTAATTAAAAACTAATTATTTAGGGACAATAAATTAAGATTAGAAATGTATACACTATTATATTGGAAAAACTATATCCCAAAATACAGTAAAGTATTATCTTCTATTGCTTTCCCTATTAATTTCACATTTATCAAGTGTATCTTTTTTGCTCAATGATTCAGAAGGGCTTGCAGCACCTTCAGAAGAATCAGTGTAACAGATTAAGGAATATAGTGTTTTCAATCTGTATCTTGACCTCTTTCAACATAGTTCGTCCAAAATAAAGCCTTGATAATGCTGGAAATATGGATGAGAACATCTATCCATATACAAATAACTTGCCTTTTCGATTCCAGTACTCACTCACAATTTACTACATGCTGGGATCCTTGCTGATGTTTCTGCAAAATGCTGCTGAATTTTTCCAGCTAAATTTAAATTTTCTCTGAGTCCTCCATGCACTTTAAAGTTCAGTTGTTTTACCCTTTTCCGGTATCTCTCAACTGCATTTTATTTCTTTTAACACTTTTCAACCATGAATATCTCCAAGTTATTTTCAGAGTGCCAGTTGCACTTTCATCTCTGTTTAAAAAAAATACCTTCATATGAGCGAAGCAATACTTGATCTTGCGCATGTCAGCACCAACATCCAGACAGCTATCAGGATCATTATCTTCAAGAAATGTTTCAATTAACTCATCCAACCTGGAAATACATAGCATTTTTTAAGAGAAGAAAAAAATATCACAAATGAGCAGACAACTCTGCAAAATGGTGTGTCAAATACAATACAAAATGTACCAAGCTGCCTGATATTAGTAGGCTATTTTTCTTCAAGGTCCATGCATTTGAAATGTACTTTTGTTCTGATTAATGAAACCTGGATTTGATACTGAAGATTCTACAACTGCGTATCTGAACATACTGGCACATGCTAAGGAATGGTTCTAGAACTAAAAGCATCTAAGAAGTAATATTCTCTTTTTCTCATGTATTTTATAACCTTTTCCTCTTCTGCTGTCTCATAACTGAAAAGACGTAAAACCTGCTGTCTCAGGAGACTAGATTTTAAGAGGTTTTGGGCATAGGATTTGTTACTATATGTGACTATTTGTGCAAAAGTAAAGTCTACTTCTTTTTCTATTACAACAGTCAGCAGATAGCATAGCTTTCGTGTGTAAGTTACCTGCTCCAATCACCAAGCAAGGCAAACTATCTTTTAATGCAGATATTTACACATTTTTCAAAGACCTACTGCTCTTCCTCAGAGCAATGAAATGAAGGTAGCATTGTATTCTCTTGCAATGTGCTCTTTACAAACAACTGAAAAAATCTTCCTTAAGAAGAAACAATGATTTCAGTAATTTGGTCTTCATAGGACAATCTGGCACGGAGAAGCATGCTCTTTATTTTGCAAAACCAAATTAAAATTATCAGACTGGAAACATACAGGCATAACATAGCATGTTCTAGGCTGGATGTCACATCTCTACAGATATAGTCAGACTTCCTTTTGCGTGCTGTCACCCTCTTTCCAGGTCTCATATTTCAGGATGTACTGCAGTTCATTCTCAAGATAAAGAGAAGAGGATTTCTAAGCCCAAACTAGACCCTTAACCCACTTACTAAAGCATATTTCTGGAAAACTGCAAGTGCGAATTCAAGCTCCATCAACTGGGTTTAGATTTATGGCTTCCTGGTTCCTGACAAATGCTGTTTCAATTATTTAGTAGGCAAATGGTGGGCAACAATGACAGATATATGCTCTGTAAAGCATAATTTTAACATTAAAATGTTTATTTGGGTTATCATCCTCAGAAGATGAGCTTAAGTTCTGAGCCTGAGCCAGGGCATCTACGGTAGCTGCATCAAGTGCCCAACTGCCCAAGTAGGGCAAGAGTTCACCTCTGTGCACAGTGTTTCTTTTGGACTAGTTTTGTTCAGCTCCCCACTTAATATGCAAGCCTTCTGAATGGAACTTCATATCCATTTATCCTTTTCAGTTACAGGACTGGGAACCTTGTTGCCATTTTATTATTGGAATCACTTTGCTGTAACCACATGCAAAAACTTTAGGCATTATAACATCACAGCATCCAAAGTTCACCCTAGAGTATTTTTTGTGGTATTTCCCTGCTTCTGAAGACTTCTCTTACTGAAATTCCTCACATTACTGTAATAGGAAATCCCAGCTGGAGAGTAAAACAATGAGATGCTCAACAATCAGAAAAAAAAAAATCATTATTTTCAGGAGATAAATACGTGAAAATCAGTAGCTGCAAGACTGGAATGAAAATTGGAAAACAGAAAGTTTTGGTATTTATCTCCTTTAGAGATAGCAAAGTGGCAATACTCAAAACAGAAGAAAAAGGAAACAAAGAGGGTTAGTTTCAGACAAACTTTGCTCTCCCATTTTCATCGTTTCAATTAAATAACGAGAGACATATATATAGTCTACTCATTGAATGTCCAAAATTCACAGCTTCTGAATTTACAGGACACTCTCTGAAGTCAATGTGAGCTGTGGATGTGGAGAGCTTGAAGGAGAGGATATTCAAAGAGAAATATTAGCTACAGAAGAATGACTGGAATTGACTTGCTTCTCAACTTAAGAGACCACAAAATTTACACAGTAAAAGAAACCAAAATTTTACTTATTGCTGCATGACTTTTTACTACATTAAGAGTACAACAGAACAGAAGCCAATAGTACAAAGTTGCTCATATTCTCTGCAGACACACTAAGCACAAAGGGCAGGAGAACTAGTCCTTCATTCATGGAGGTAGGCATTTGTGTAAGCACTGGGAAAAGAGAGGCATTTATACTGTTAATGACAATATGGCTGCGATTACACAGACACAGAGTAAGTCAGTATTTGTCACTATCTTAAGCACCTCATTGGTTTCAGGAAGTAAGAGGAAACAATTAAAATTATTTTTTGATAATTAGATTGTCTAGACTGACTATATGAAGTCCTCTATAAAAATGGGCCTTAAATCTTGAACTTATGAAAGAGATGTTTTAACCTTTCAAAGATTATCTGGTTGCCAGCGATTTACCCATACTCAGATTACAACAGATTTGGGCCATGGGAATCAATCAAAAAAATTGCACTAACTTGCACAATTACCATTACCATAATGTGGAAATATTTCAAGAGAAAGATGAAGAATGTATAATTCGTGAAACTTAATGCGCTATTATTTGAAATGATTATTTTGCAGTCAAGAGTCAAGGTTCATTTGCTAAGTGTAACAAATTAGACAAACTGTAGTTACAGCTATAAGCTGCTATTTCCTCTCTCTTACATTACCTTTAATGTGTTCTGAATTCTTGAAAAAACACAACAGTCCAATTCATTTTTTGATTTCCAAGTAGTATATAGAAGCCAAAAGAGATCTGAGCACTGAGTCAAGTTTGAAATAGCACAATGTAAATCTGAAGTTATAAACCAATTTAGCCTCTTTCCCAGTTGTAAGAAACACTACATTGTCAGTGTATTTTTAGATAAATTTTCAATATTTCATTGTTAAGAATGAGAACAAGAAAAGGAACAGACCGTCCAAATCTAAACGCTATGGATAAAACAAAAAGAAAAATAAATTTAAAAAAGAAAACCAGCCATGCAAATCCCCATAAATACTAGCAATAGAAATCACTGCCTCCCTCACTCTTTTAGGTTTCCATGTAAAAAACACTAGAACTCTTTCTAAAATAAACACAGAATCTGGCAACATGCTGGATATTCTGGGAGTTCTTCCAGAATACTGAAGCACTAAACAAAGGTACAAAATAAATGATGCGATACAGAGGCAACTTGAAGATTCTCCTCTCAATGAGATCTTAGTAAACTGAACCATCTTTTGTTTAAGTGATTTAGCAGCTCAGAGACTGTCAAAACAACGTATGAATTTATACAGTAACAATATCTTCAGTTTTACAAGTGAAAAAAAGACAACAATGCTACTTCATTTCCAGAAACTTTCACAAGAATAATCAGGGAGACAATAAAGAATCACAGGGCAAGGCAAAAAAGCCACAGATGAGAAAAAGTGTAAAAAATGAATACTGACTGTACATTTACTTTATCCTAACATATATTAGACAAGGTATATCTGTTTGCTAGGTGGCACAGAAACAAATGACAATAGAATTTACAAGATGAATATCCTTTTATTTCTCATATTCCGGGCTAAATCAGTTTATTATTTATCTCTAAATACATCCCTAAAAATAAAATTAAGTATCTGGAATATATGAAAACTAGAGCACAGAATTATATAATATAGGGCTGTAAAAGATTTATGAAATTCATGTAGGCCACCTACACTTACAAGTCAAACATATTCTTTCTAGTCAAAACCATGCACAGGCTGTAGTCATCCTCCAATAGAGAGACAGTGAGAAAAACCTGTTTGGAAGTAAAGGAGAACCAAACCAGATTTTGTTTTTCATTCTGTAACTTTCAAGAGATGGATAACACCATTCTCCTCAGCAATAATAGCATCTTCTGATATAGTCACCTACGTTTGATCCTTAGTTCTCTACAAGGACAATACACCTCAAACTCTTTTCCTCAAACCAAAGACTTTTGCAAGATTATATGTCAGCAAGAATTGAACCAGAAAAACACATTAAACACCTCAACACTGAACAAGGTAGGGTCTAGGTGTTCAAGAGGAGCAAGAAACTCATAGAGAACAAGAAGTCCAGAGAACTTTATAGCAAATCTTGCTTTACCAGCCTACTCAGAGGCGTGGATATGTGGCAGAACAAAGGTAATACAAAATCATGAAGTAAAATAAAAGTGTTCTTTTCCTAAAGGACCACTTTTCAACTCAGTCACAGTAGAATAACAAAAACGCACAGGAAATAAAGTAGTCAGCTATTGTGACTCAGGCCTGAGACCATACACCTAGACCTCTTTTAGTCAGTCAGTATGTCCTATTTTCTCTAAGAGCTGAGAAGAGAGTTTCTTTCAAAAATACCTGACCAATCAATCCTTATATTTACTTATGCTATTATGCCAAGGATAATGGCCAACATTTTCATGTCCTCTCAAAACAGAAATTAGGAAATAAAGATGCTCAAAGAAGCTCATTTTGGTAATGAACTTGCTAAAGGAAAGAGCATGCTTGGCACAGAATATATACCATATTTGAAAAATTTCTAAGTACGTTACTGAGCTTTTCTTCCCCCAAAGCAATCCAGGCTGAACCTTAATTTCCCCATGACACATATTGCCAAAAGTCAATAGGAAAATAATTTAGAAAAATCATACACATAGGTTCTACAACGTGACTGAGAGTGTCGAAGTAACTCATAAAATAGAGGGAAGGAAAAAAGCCCAAATGCTTTGGTTCAAGCATATAACGAAAACCAGCTAGAATTAGGAAGAAAAAAAAAAATCAACTAACAAATATACCCAAACCGCTTTCCATAATATTGAATACATGTGAACACTGCTCCTTACAGTATGATATTTGGTTTTCCTTTCCTGACTGTAGTTACGAAGACAAGCACTACAGCAGTGCTGGACCTTATTTTTACAAAAGAGATGGACTACAGAAGAAACAAATTCCTGTTTTGACAGGAATTATTAATTTCATGCCCTATTTCTCTGTCTTAACTTACAAAATGAGCTTAGCAAGGTATCAATCAGTAGCAAAAAGAAAAATCCCCTACTAAAACTTAAATTCAAGATAATCAAGCCAAAGACCTAGTAATGAAATGACACCAAAAACATAGTAACAAATACCGGTCACTCACTGGAGCAGAAAACCGGATAAAGAGATGTTCTCTGTACTGTCATCTGAAGATCAATACCAGGAATTTTATTTCACACTGGAGAAATCCTTATAAAAAAATACTTAGCTCTAAGAATTCATACTGCTCTGCTTTTAAAGTCAGCTTGATGGGAAAAAGCCAGGATGGAAGCTGTTTAATTAACTGAAATTCAATGGAAACCTAGTTATGGAGCTAGGTACAAGCACTGAACTGAAAATTACTGAATTGCTGACTTGTCACACTTAACTGCTTCAGGGGAAATATGCAGTATGTATATGTATTTCAGAATTTCGTACTCTTCCAACATAAGATGGTCAATTTAATTTGCTTAAATTTGAGGGAATTTTGTTATACTGGGGAGTTACATCAGAAAAGGCTCTGACAATCTGACATAGAAGTAGCTAGGCACAAGATACTTGCACTGAAAGTACTAAACTACCATTAAAAAAACCTCCAAACCTTAAAGCATATTTTAGAAATCCTAAAAACTCTATTTTTGTGTGGAAACAAATATTAAACTAATAGTCTTTTGTTTGTTGTAGTTAGTAACATTAGCAAGCCAGCTGCTGCATTCTTTAGTTTTAGCTTAGTAAGGCTCTCAATAACGCTTCCACGCAGAATTTGCGCTAATCAAAACTGGAGCATGAATGGCCACACTTAATTCCACATGACAGGAAAATCAGTGTCATATGAAGATGTCTCATAACTCATGGAGATGCAAAATGGTTCCCTTTTCTCCCTTTTCTCTTGTATTTTGTAAGGTAAGATATAGAGCATTAGATATTGTTTAATGCTATTAAAGTTTAATGTTATTAAAGCAGAAGCCTCCAAAGGCAATTTTTCATAGATTTCCATTCTTTTAGTACTGCAAGGTTCTGCCCTGAGAACATCAGGCCTAACTTAGACTAGTAAGAGCAAGGGTGTGCTGAAGCCTACCCTGCTGTATCAGAAAAAATAGTTTTCCCAAAAGAAATTCTCTGAAGGAGCAAGAATAAGGAAGGATTAAACAAAGACCTGTTTTCTGTGAAAAACAGCCGTAAACAAAGAATGGGGCTTTCTTTCCCAGTGCTCATCAGAAAAAAACCCAAACAAAATAAAACCAAAAAAATGAGCAAAAGATTGCACACACACACACACAGACACAGATGTTTTTAAGTCAATATTAAGGTAACAGTATTAAGTGACTTACGAGATTAATTTAAAACCAATTTTGATAGTGGACTTTTATATATTAACATAGTAAAAAAAGAAAGGTAATAGAGTGCTGATCCAGGCAAGTTTGAATCATGATACCTGAATGGGAAATCACAAGCTGTGTCAAGCACAAGTCCTTATGCTGATGCTTGGAAGAAAACTCACAGTAGAACAGCTATAAACAGTTGGGATGGAAACGTGTTAAACTAACAGTGCTCTTTCATTAGTGACTGTAAATCAGGCCCTAGTTCTTGGTCAAGCCTTTCCCTCTCTTTATCTTTTTTTTCTGCGAGTAATGTAAACACACACCATGCCGCAGCTTAGAGACAGCTTTTACATTATCAACTTTATTTCTCTTCTATTACATTCTACCCTTCAGAAATTCTTCTTTAATGAAGACTGCTTACTGTTTAGACCACACATACACCACAAAACTTTTCTATCCCCATTACTTCAGATTCTGTGCAATTTTTTTGATAGCACAAGTGCAGAATGATTAAATGAGCCCTGTGCTACTTCACTTTTACCCATTCGTTAAATAACACGCACCTACATTTTTAAAAAGATCTGCCTCTGAAACAGTCATTTGTTTGGGTGAACCAGGATGCAAATTACACAGCTGAAATGCATCAGAAAAGCACTCCCAGCCAACTGAGAGTATGTTTTTAAAGTCTGGAGTTCTCAATAGCTTGCAGGGTGCACAGTCTCAAAATGCAGATTTGGAAGGACTTGTTTTGACCTTGCTTTATGTGCCATGATTCATTCCTGAGAGAACTTGCCTTTTAACCCCTGATCACTGACACTGTCTGTTATGTATCAAAATTAAGTTCACTTAAATAACAATTAATTTTGTGTGTCAGCTGTGAACTCTGTCACAAGCAAAAATCCACGTTTATGAAAAATAGGCTGCTAACAAGGGAGCTCATGAAGCACTTGTGGTAATCAGAGAGGCTGTTTTAATTAAAGAAGTTTTTTTACCTTGACCTTGTAATAGTTTTACTGTTGGTAACATAATTGATATAAATTTTTAAAAAATACATTAATTCTGAAAATTATCACTAAGTTTAATAATGATGTCTATATTTTTTAGATAGGAACTCCGTATCTCTACAAATTTCATGAATCCACTGATCTAAAAAACGCGTGATAGTTGAAGCAGAAAGACTATTACATGTAAGAACAGGTAACTTGAAGCTACGTTAGCTTCAAGTGTGCATCAGTATGGGAAGACCACGGAGATTCAAAGTAGTGGATTTTATGAATAATGCTATAGAAGACAATGATGAAAAAGGAAGGCATTTCCAGGCATTGTTGTCAATAAAATGACAGAAGATAAAACACACAGAATACAACCATATTGCCCTGAGAAGAGCTGTTATACATTACTGACAGGTAGAGCACATGACAGCAAAACTGACATATATAGAGAATAATGCTGTATTCTGTATCCAGAAATAACTGCTTAACTTCTCATTTAAAAAAAAGTGTGCTAACTCATGGGTGAAACAATAATAATTAAGGCAACTAAATAGTGGAAGCAATTACATAAGCCTTTGTGCAATCCCTTCAGTAAATATTTCATAGAATAACTATTATCCTAGCCCTGTTATCGGCTGCATTGATTTGGTGCAGTCTTAGAGCAGGGTAGTAAGAGCAGTACATCCTTGAGTGTCTTGCATTTCTACAGTCTGGAAGATTTTTACACTTTAAAAAAATATCTGTACAGTACTCTAACAACTACATACTGCAGGAGGTTCTTCTGAATTAGATGGCTACCATGTGGCAAGCAGATGTAAGATGAGTTTCCACACAGTCAAAAATCATTCATCATATTTCAATGATGAAATGCACACAGTTCTAAATCTTTGTATCAGTAAGAAAAGGGGTGATTTGGACTGGACAATAAAAAGACCAAGACTGGCTTATAAGGGAAAAAGGTGCCTACTGCCTGTAATTCTACACGTGGAATTTTTTTTTTTTCAGAGAAGAAACATGGCAAGTAGCTTGCTGAGTAGACGATTTCCTTCTTCAACAGCACTTTATAAAAACAACCCAAAAACACATACATAAAGGAATGCTACTCACTGCCAGCTAATACTTGTGGCCATGACAGTAGTTTTGTTCTAATCACTGGAGTATATCTAAAAGTAACAAGAGAAAACTAACCTTTAGTTTATCAAAAGTTTAAAAAATCAAAATATCTGTAAGGGAGGAAGAACTTGAATTAAAATGAAAGGACATAGGGCAAGCAAAACAGCTACTCAAAGAAGCCAAAAGTACTCATATGGATAAACACCAAGATAATTCTACAGTAAAGAAGACAGAAGCAGTTTAAAAAAAAAAATCTGTGAAGTATCACAGGTTATTAATTAGATGCATAAGCTCAAATGAAAAAGATTTTCAAAAAATATTTATATAGTGCCATTATTTATATAGTGCCACTATATTATAGTGCCAAAAGATGCAAAGAGGTATTTAGTGGTACTTTCAGAAGAACTCAGCTGACCGAGTGTTCAATGAATTTCAGAGAGATTAAAAATGCTTCTACGATCACTTTTTGGTCATATACATTTGAAAGTTGGCCCCAAGATTTTTCAAGCTAAAGAATTGACTGAAGCTATGTTATGTTTTCTCCATACACCTCACTAATATGAGTTATATCATATTTCATTGTTTTTCTTGAAGCCATATGACATTAAATGACTGGTATAATTTTGAACCATAGAAAACTGAACATAGTACATTGTTGACCTCCCTCCCACCCCCATGTTGAAACAAACTTTAAGAAAAAAACTTTACAGTTTATTATCTCTCAATAGTTTCAATATAAAAGGTGATTAGCTTAAATAAGATTTTTTTTCCCTACTTTCAGGGGGCTTGGAACAAAAACCAGGAACACAGAAAAGTATTTACACTTCAAGCATGTAGCTTTGGTACCTGCATTAGGAATCTGAACTTTCTGTGCTCTGATAAAGATTTCATAACATATAAGAGAAAAAATGTCCTCTACAAAAACACATTGATTTAAGAGCACTCTAAATCAGGCATCTAAGCAAGCAATTAATGTGAGACATTTTAAGACTACTTTATAGGCAAGATAGCTTGTTTTTTCTTGAATACTGCCTACACAGCTCATGTTCTTCAATCTGCTAACTTCTACATAGATCTATGGTCTGCAAAGCTGTGTTGACAAAAGACAAGATGATATGCCTTTATTTCTTCCACCTTGCAAATGAAATTGAACACTGACATCAGCAAATAAGAACATTTGATCTGTTTTTTAAAGGAAGCCATTTGTTCAACAGCTTGACTCTGAGTAACTGTTAAAGCTTTATATTGTACAACAGTGCAATATTGTTAATACTATGATAGCATACAGATGTCACAATGTTGAAACAGAAAAATGAAAGACAGAAAGAAGTAATGAGATCTCCAGGACTTGAGTAAGATGAACAATATATGACTGTTGAAGTAAAAAATAGAAGCGTTTGTAATAACATATGTATCTGAAAGAAATAAGGTAAAGTTATTAATAAATTAAAGTGCTAAGCCAGTACTTCCGGTCCTGCTCTTAGAGATTTCCAACTGGCAAAAGCTCTGGAAGCGTGGGTTCTCTGGAACACAGGACCTTGATTTAAAATCCTGACTTTCTGGGCACACACTGTAAATTGCTAGTGAGCTCATTTATGTTATTTAAAAAAAAATCCCAAATGATTCAAACAAAAAGGACTCTCCCTTTTACTTTTGGCATGCAATTCACCAAAAAAAAAAAAAATAAAAAAAAAAAAAAATTGAAGGTAATTGAATTCTATTCTAAAGCATAATGCAGAAGCCTGAAAGAGTACAATTTCCTTGTATTTGGGATGTTTGATGTTATTTTCTACTTTTTAAAAATAGTTCAAAGAGCTCCTTTTCTAATTTTTTTCCCTTAAATAAGAAACTAATTCTCCAGCTCAAAGAAATATTTAGATCAGCCCTTTACAGCTGAGGAAGTAGAAGGTAAAATCCAAAGCAAGCAGTGCAGATTTTGGAAGCATTTTATGAACTACATTCTGAACCACTTATGTAGACTAGCTGAAGTTTTTATGCTTTGCTATTTAGATAAACAAAATGAGAGTAGAAGAATTCATTTATGTTTAATATTTATGAGAACAAAATAACAAAATCAAAAATCTGACACAGTAATGCAAATGATCACCATTTAACACAGAATTCTGAATTTCAGACAGCTGTATCTTTAGTCATACGACTGGTAAACTGCGTCATATTATAATTTACCATTCACAAGAAAAGTCAGGAGCATTTGTTTTCCATTTTGTTTTAAACTTAGTGAGTGGTAATGTGACATTGTAGTGATTATGAGGAAAGCCTATTCGACAGATTTTTTCCTCCCATTAAATGAATGAAAAAAAAATTAAAATAAATCCCTGAAGACACTTCTTTGATTTAACTGAGCAAAAAACAATCAAGAATGAAAATCAGCTTATTCATATGCTACCTGCAAATATTTAGCAATTTCAACTGCACTGAGTAGCTCACCAATTTCATTAGGAATGCTCTGAATGTAAACAAGTGGAATGAAGCTCATTATTGAAAGAAATGTTTGGCATTTCTTGACTTTGTAAGGTAAGAGACATACAAAATATAATTTTCAGATATTATTAATACTTATTTCCTGGGCAATCATTAACAGTTAATTCCTGCAACATACGTAGAGAGCAAAAAAACTATGTCATACCATAAGCATTTTGTTAGACTAAAAAAAAATTACTGGATCCACATATGTACCACTCAGTTTCATTTTGGCATCAGTCTTCTACTGAAAACTGCTTGAGATAAAAAGTTGTGTGGGACAAAAAAATAAATATGTACTCAGTGCATGGAGTTTTTCACTGACATGTTTTGTACCTTTGACCATCTGTGCTCAGCATAAAAGAATAAAAAATAAAACCCAGGCTCAGAATACTTTCAGCAGACCAATTAGCATTGTTAAAATACGCACGATGAATCAGAAAAAGAAGAAAAATGCATCAATTTTTCATAAGACTATCCTTTGTAACGCTTCTGCTTACTAGTCATTATTTGCAATAAAATCAATCACAGTAAGACTTTGGTCAAAGTCTAAAAATTTGGAAAAGAACTATATACACTTGAATTGTTTATATAGATATATGCATATATATATACACGTGCTGAGATACAGTTTATTTAAGTTTTGACGGAAGATATCTTAACTGAGAAAAAAAAGTCTAAGTAGGATTTGAAATCCATAATGACCTTAACCAGAATTTTCTCTCTGTCATATTAAAGAAAGCAACAATAATAATAACAATAATAATAAAAGAACCCCCTACAATACTAGTCTCTTAAGAACCTTTCTTGGGTGGCCACTTGAAAAAAAGCACAACATAGTATGTTGCATTATCACCTATAACATGTTTCTTTTCCTCTTCTGCCTGTCATAACAAACTGATCTGTATGGCTCCTGATAAATAATATTATTTAGGTTTCATTATAGATGCAAAACTAGATGCGAATCCCAACATAGACATTTTCCAGTAACAGTCAATCATGATTTTATCAGCCGTCATCCAGGTCCATACTTCTGTTTGGGCTACTCACTTGTATATTTATTCTTTAATGTGTACAAACTCTCCAGATAATGAGCAGCTCCAAACTCAGATGGCCAGTCCCAATAAACAGAACTATCATGAAGATTTGCTGTGTTATGTATTGATAGACTCTAACTGGAGACAGAACACTTAGATGCTATCTGCTGATTGTCATAAATGCTCAGAACATTTATGGACCTCAAGCTCAGACATGTAAATCAGCATGGTCACAAATGTTATTGCCATATGAAAGCAAGCTCAAAAAGCATAAATGTTCAAAACCACAGAAACATGTTTTCATTGAAGTAGTGGTTTTTTATACCATCATTTCATTATATTTTCGTTTGGGTGTTTGAGCCACATCAGTTGTTTATCTATGAGCACTCTGTTTGCACAAACACATACAAATGCAAAACTCATAAACCCTGACATTTGATGTTTTCCTCCCCTTGAACTGTTCTAGAAAAGATTGACTTAGCTTTCAACATTCCATTCAACTGCAGCCCAAAGTGCGAACAAGCCAGTCTGACTCATGGATGTGGCAGTTATTCTCCAGCACTCTCTGCCCGTCTGTTTGAAAACACTCTGTATATCCAATTCTTTCTTCCTTTTTTTTTTCACTTTAAATCATATTAAGAAAATGTTCCCTGAAATTACATCACACTGATGACTGCTGAGGTTAATTGTTTGATGCCCTTCTTGTCTTATATTCATCTTCAGGAAAATTATTATTTCCCAGTCAGCAGTACTTAAGTGCTGTTCTATATTTTAATTCCACATCATTTGTTCCAAGAAAGAACTTATTTTTGAAACAATGAACACATGTGCGACATGAGCCTGAGTAAATCTAAATAAATGACAAATTCAGAACCCTTAAAATTTTGCATTGACCTAATGCATCTAAGGTCCTTGAAAGTTATTTCTCATTATGTGACTTACTACAGGTACAAACACATTAAAGTCTCCACCCTGGTTCTTTCTGTAGTAATGGGATTCAAAATTCCTTGTTATGATCTCAGAAGAAACCTTTTCTGACAGTGTAATGCACTATATATTCTGCTACATAGATAAAAAGGATAAACATACAACTAATACACTTTTTAGTCACATTTCTGAAACCAGGCCTCCCAGATGTATGCTACAGTGCAATTTGTATGCAGATGGTACATTTTTAGTTTTTCTTTGCATGACCATACTACAAAATTTAATCAACCATTAATCCATAACTATTTATAACCCATTCCTATTTACAAGACTATCATTCCCATGGCAAAAAGTCAGGTAAAAATCTTAGGAAATAAGATTTGTGAGTGTGGTCTTAGAAAACTCAAATGATTTCCAAAACTCCAGTTTCTCTATACAAAGCAAGCAGCAAACAAGACCACAGTGGAAAATCCATGTGACAGATTTTTAGAATAATGTGAGGAAAGTACTTACTTAAACTAATATATAGACTCTAAGTCTGAATAAAATCACTGAAAGTCAATTATCTTCTAAAGGGTGAAAAGAAGGGTTTCTTTTTTATCCTTCTGCCAGGGCAAAAAGAAAATAACTAATAAGGGCATTTAATTCTGCATTTAATGAAAAAGAAAGGTACTTTCCTTTCTGCGTCTAATCTTGGTCACATCTAGTGCTACTCTGTATTGTTGTTTGTGCATTTGACTCCCATATGTTTGGGCAGATGATAAATATATATTAACTCAGTAGGAACTGCAGGGACATTTCTGGTTAGGAGAATATACTGCTAACTGTTGATGGAAATGATTAACAATGACAACAATCTACATGAGAAATTTAAGGTTCAAGGTAGCAGCTTGTCATGTCTCCAGACTCCTGTGTGTCAGGCGTAATTGCTACTACTGGTAGTTGTCTTCTGGACCAGTCCCTAGAGAAATTAAAGGCTAAATAGTCCCACAGCTTCAATTTGGTTACTGTTAATGCACTAATTAAACAAAAGTAGGCAGTTACTACTTTCTTTATAGAGATGAGGTACAGAGATTAAATAGGTCCATCCTACAGAACCAATTTTTCAAGCCTAGAAATTGAATTAAGTTACTGTGAACATTTAGACCCAAACAAACAGACCTAATATCATATTAGACCTAATATCATATATAGAAAGTTCTTATATGCTGTAGAGAACAGTCTACAGTACAGAATGTCACCATCTTTACACGAATTAATACTGCATTTCAACAGCATGTTCAGTTAAAAAAAAAGGAATATTTGGCTTTCAAGACACTGATCAATGGCGGATCAGAAATGTGAGATTTCTTTCGGTTTATGTCAAACTAACACTACAGCAGGATACTTCTCAGCACAAGAATATTTCTTGAACTCTACTCAGATTGCATATCCAGTTTTGAGAGAGACTGTTTTTCATTCTGCCCTATTATACAACACTTCTTTCTGCCTGGCATTTGACAGGCATTCCCATCCTTCGCGTTTACTTTACTTTACTTCCTCAACGCTGAGGCTGCAAAAACACAGCCAGCAGCCTCATAGAGCTTTTCATGGAAATCTGCCATTCTAAACTGGCACCTAACTCCACTTTATTATTCACTCAAGGAAGTTTAAAATTCGGAGATGAATTTAAATATTTATGCCAATAAAGAAACTGATGAAAAGTATAATAATAATAGAAGAAAATGAAAACAATGTATGACATTACTGAAGTAGCTCTTCTTGGGAAAGCTCGGACGTTCTTTGCTTGCCAGTCACCAGTGCCAACTCATACTTCAAATCCTGGATCTCCTTTTTCAGCTGGACAATCATCTACAAACAATAAGGCATAAACCAAGCATCACCTATAAATTAATAGCTAGTTTATGATTTTTGAAGCAGAAGACGGAGTTTAGGTAAATATTATACTTTAGCTTTCTCTTTTTTTAAACAAGGTCTCTTTTCTAAAAACTGTCGAAATGCCTTAAATACACCAAACACTTTTTTTCCCCTCTTTTTCCATTTACAAACCCAAGAAAAGTCTTCCAAATTCAGTAAATTTTTATGTTAGCAGATACGGTGGTATAGAAGGAGTTCAAAAGATTTTTTGCAAAAGAGAAATACAATTTTGACAAAGGAATAAAAAGAGCTTTTCTGATTCATTAGTTTTGCCTCTTAAAAATGAAAACACATTTAAGAACTGACATCTTTGTTAGAGAAAGGGCAACTACAAAACAAAAGTGGTATTTTTTACCTTCTCTTACAGAAACAGAAGTTCCAAAATACTATCTTAATTTTAACTTTTCTTCTTTTTCATGTGACATTTCATTATTATTAGAATCATAGCATCTATACTTGTAGAATGCATCAGTTGCTAGTGACAAACTGATAGCATAAAGCAACATAATGAAATTAAATTGTATTAATAAGTAGTAATGTGAGAATATTACATGGAAAACTGGACTAGATTTTTAAATTCTAGGAAGTAATTTTTGGAATCCGTTCTTCGGGAATAAATGCCTATATAAAATCAAATTTTATTAATCATTAACCTCTCAAAGCCAAATTCTACAAAGCAGGGCAATATGCAAATCCCTAGTTCTAAAGCACGAATGAGCGAGTTCTTGGATACTTTATGGTTGAACATTTAATGAAGCCTCCCTTTATATGGCTCAAATGTATGAGTACTCCAGGGATATTTTTAGATGGATATGCATACACTGATTCCACGGGCAAAAGAAGTTTCCAAGAGAGGAATGTTTTCAAGAAAAAATTAATCACTCTTGATTGCATGGACTTTCCAGAAATGAGATTGTTGAAATTGATGACACATATTTTCGCTTGATATTAAAACTCCTTCAAACATTTCTATTTCTTTTAATGAGTAAATTTAATTATAACTTCCTAAATTTTGAATGAGCATTTTTACTATAAAAATCAAAATATTCTAAACATGCATATGATTATCTCTTTTAACTCTAAACCTACAATGAACATATTTTTTTACAATAAAGATTGAAAGTCTAACATAGTATTTTATTTAATAATCTATTAAAGTGATGACTGTTAATTAGAGATGTTGCAAGAACACCTAGAAAAATTTGCAGGCGAAACATTTTACCCTGATTTTAGATTACCCCATTTTGGTGCCACACTTTGATGTAGTAGCCAGCTACTGAGTCAAGAAAATAAAATTTAGGCTGGAGTGTAAAATGGTAGACAGCTGAATGACAGTAGCATCTGTGTTCAATGTTCAAATTCGTTAGCATTATTGACTTCAATCTGACAACAACAGAAATACCAATTTCAGGATATGGATAAAATATTCATTTTCAAGTATCATTAAGTATTATTAAGACAAACAAAAATCTACAGAAACAGAGATTTCTATTTTTAGAAGAACGCCAGAAGAGACGAAGTTTAATTCAAGACCTTGATTTTCAGTTTAAACTACATTCTTTGTCCATGAGTGAGAGAATACAACAGGTACGAATTCATCTTCTTAGCAAGATAAAAAGTCATGAAGTCTCTATCATGAAGAATAAAGTTTACACAATGATCAGACTTAACTCAGATCCACCAAGAGGTATTGTGAACTCCTTTTATAAACCATACATTCAACTCACAGATGATAGATACTGCCAATAAACTGTGTTTGATTTTTATGAAAAAAAAATAATAAATCAACTACTTTACTGAATAATAAGGTTGCACCCTGGGAATATATTTAAGATGGGCAACAAATTCCATAATGAGCACAGGGCCATATAAACTCAAGGTACCTGTGTTCCCCTGCCTTTTCCACAAGAGGGGATTGTTTTCTAACTCTCACGAGTCCACTTTTGCTTTACTTGCTAAATGATCCTGCAGAGCGAGACATACCAAACTCGTGGAGTATAGCTCCACAGGATGTAGTAAATGCTCAGGAACCTGCATGTCTTTTACCTCTATCAAAGGTTTCCGTGGCCATGGAATAAATGTTTTGAATGATTTGCTACCAGACAGTCTATTTAGAAAAGAAAAAAAAAAAACAAACAGACAGACAGAAATGAAGAAGTTGTCTAATGCCTATTGGGTTTATTTTCTGGCCTTTTTTTTTTTTTNTTTTTTCTCGCTTTTTTTTTTTTTTTTTTTTTTTTTTTTTAATCTGTGGTGCTGTTGCTTTTAGAAATTGCTTGGAAAGAAAAATAAAATAAATAATAATAAAGAAGAAAACCAGCTGAAAACCTGACAAGGATCTTCTATTCCCTTTGAACTCCAAGGACTAGAGACAAGGAAAAATAAAAGCACACTCATTAACAGTAACTGAAATATGCTAAGTACCATCAAGTAACAATGAATGAAATCATTAGCTATACAATCCCTGAGGTTTAGAGAACAAATGATTCTTATGTTATATAATCTAGCATTCTACAGGTTCTGGAAATTCTATTTCTGTCTCCTTTGCTTGTCTTCTTTTTTTTTCCCTAATGATAACTTCACAGAGTTCTTTCTTTCTAACTAAAATGTTCCTTGAATTAATTTCAAGGAACGCCTTGGTATCCGTCTTTCTTAGCCTTTTAATACACAAATTGTTTCAGTGCAGCTGTGTGCCTTCATCAAGTGACTAGCAATCTTAGTACATCGTTAAAAAGCTTTAGAACCATCCAATTATCTGTGAGAGCTATTTAGAAACTCACTGAAAAAAACAACCCTGGCTCCTCCCCTCATACTGCCCCCAGCTCCACCCCTTCACACCACCCAAAGGTCTGGCTGTCATGCCATCCACCACCTTGAGCAGAGAGTTAGGGTTAGGTTGGGTTGGGTTTAGGTTCGGGTTAGTATTTGGGTTAGGGTTGGGTTAGGTTTCAGTTAGGGTTTAGGTTTTCTCAGCTTTAAGAGCTGAGAAAGCCTTAGAGGTGTATGAAGAGCCACTAAATTATTATTGTCAAAAAGAAAAAAAAATTAAGGGACAGTTATTTTAGAGAAAAGAAAGGTGGAGCTTTCATCTGAATACAGTTTAGCTGAATGTTTCAGTGTAAAATCCTCGACTTCAGTTTGAGCTCTATTGATTAATAAAACTTAAAGCAAGCAGTCTCCTTCCCTCTGTCCCCCAGATAACTCTCACCAATGTGGGGTCAATTTCTTCATTAAGGACTGCTTCATTCTTAATAAGAGCAACTCGCTGTGCAAATCTACAGGTTGATATAGATTCCTGGAAGAAAAATAAAAAAGAGACAGCGGAGAGAATTCCAATTACCTTTGCACTGGGTAAGTAGAGCAGACTGTTAATGAAGGCATTTAACTACATTTCTGTTTTTTGACAACCTTACAGAAATAGCCTATCATTTCATATTCCAAAATAACAATATTCAAGGAAAATTAGGTTAGCATATTAATGACAGGGGTGTTCAAAACTGTTAAATCATAGCACATATTTTATTGACTCAGTTTATCCCCTGACCAACTGTGTTTCAGGTAAGTCCCAGCTGGAACTATAGGATAACAAATCCATGCTACTCAGAAGGTAATAACTTTTGAATGATGAGAAAAAGAGAAAACTAAGGGGTGTTTGTTTGTTTGTTTTGTAAAAAAGGGACTAGATAATTTTATATAAAAGAAGCTGGGAAAAGAGATAAAGGGAGGAAGAGTGGAAGTCCAGGGCAACTGAGAAACAGCCCAGGAGATCTGGAACTAGGAGGCATACAGGGGAACTGTGATACCAGACAAAAACCTGTCAGATGAGCTAAGATGGGGAGCAGCAGGAATGGAAGGCAGAAAAAAAACCAGTCTGAGTTGGTTGGGGAAACTCTGTGACAACCAGCGTGTACTCCCATCTAGGGCACAGAAGGAAATCAAAGATCCTTATAAGTATTGTTCCCTCATTTGAGATCAGCTGATATTTAAATGCCAGACCCTGCTAAAAAACTTATATATTTAATGAAAAAACCCCAGCAACTGTCTACAGTTAGGTCAAATAATAAAACACAGAATATTAGGCAGTAGTCTTAGAAATTCAAATGATGCTTGAGAAACTGTATGATAAAATTTTATGAGATGTGGCAGCCTGCATTTAAAAGAGAATTTATACATAGCCCCTAAATTAATTCACTACTGTGACAGACTTTATTTTCATAATTAAAGTAATTACACAGTTTTCATTCCTCCAGTGTAAGAAAATGCCAGTTTACATGTTATGCTCCTACACTCCTGTCTCCACATGACTTCTGTCTCTTTAAGTGCTTGGAGGTTTGGCATCTGAATAAGAGTTACATGAGGAAAGACGTTTCTCGCTAAAGACATGATGTGTACACCAAGAATCAAAGGAAAGGCAGGCCTCAGTTAAGAGAGCTGCCCACAGTATTAGCTGGGCTCTATGTCTGCCTCTGCTGTTCCTGAGCAATGACGATCAGCCAATGTGATGTTAATTAGGTTCTATACATATAGTAAGCATGGTTATATGTACAGTACCCATACATACATTTCCACTAGATCTCTTTGCCTTATTTAGTGTGCAGCATACGTTAAATTAATGAGTAGCTAATCAATTCAGTTCTCACTGTTCAATATGTTAGCTGACAATTTGTTTATTCAATGCCATCAAAATGGTAATCAAGTCAGACAGCTAATTTCCTAATCATTTTGCTACCATGCTTATCATCACAGCACCTCAGGGCTTTACAAGAATTGATCAATCAATCCTCTTTGCTGCAAGTGTGTGGAATGATTACACTTAACAAAATGGAAACTGAAGCCAAAAGTACCAAAAAAATTATATTCAGTTGTTGGCATTCTATGATCTGCTATTCAAAACAGCTTCCATTCCTCTTCAGTTACAGCTATATTAATATATCTACAGTTCAGAATCAACATCTTCATTCAAGCACTCCAAAAAATAGCACAAAAAATGTGAGGTAGTGATCCAAGAAATTCTCTACAAACTCATTGGTAGAAGCAGGAATATAATCTAGTTCTCTAGGATAATAATCTATTTGTCATCTTTGTATGAGTGCCCTTTCTTACTCTGAATTCTCTGCTTCATTGTATTCATTACAAGAAACAACACTAGGTCCTTAAGCAAGTGGCTTTTATTATACAACTTAAATTCATACTGGGGGTAGTTCTGTCTTGTTCATTGTTTGTGAATGAAATGTATGTCCAATGGAAAAAACAAACCAACAGGCAAACCTAACATAACTATGGATAATGACTCATGCAGCTATCCTGATTCTGGCATTTCTAATGATTAGTAATTGATTTATCATCAATTTTTATTATTTGGACATATTAGCTTATCATCTATCTATATTATTTGGATATATCAGATTTTGGGGAGCAAGAAAGGTATTTTGGGTTTTTTTAATTTTTGGGAGGTCTGTTATGTAAATTGTAAAGCAAGAACACGAAAATTGTCAGGAGCTTATTCTGGATAATTGCTTGGTCAAAATATTTCCAAAATAGATATCTAAAACACAATGTGAGATACACACCCGATGAATTGATATATGAAAGGGTTCTGATCTAACAGAGCTTAAAATAAAATTAACAAACTTACCCAGCCACATTTTTAACCAGACAATATACTTGCATAATCACGTTTGCAAGTCTGAACAATATGTTTTCATTTAACAGCGAAGTCCAGTTTTCTAAAGAAAAAGTCTATAACTAGATGAAGTATGGTTTGAGTATAATGCTTTCCACTGTATTTCAGAAAACAGTCTTAGACTAAATAGTTTTTCTTTTCTTGTTTATTCATATTAGAATTCTTTTATCTTAAGAAAATCAGGAAATAAATAGATTATAAATGGCTTTGAGCAGTGTTCTATGTATTCACATTGCTACATATTTTAAAATAAAATAGACTAGACTATTTCAGTTGGAAGGGACCTACAATGATCAGCTAGTCCAACTGCCTGACCAAGTTAAAGCACATGGTTAGGGGCATTTTCCAAACACCTCTTAAATACTGACAGGCCTGAGGCATCAACCACCTCTCCAGCCTGGTCCAGTGTTTGACCATCCTCTCAAAGAAATGCTTCCTAATGTCCAGTCTGAACCTCACCTGGTGCAGATTTGAACTATTCCCATATATTCTGTCACTGGATACCAGAGAGAAGAGCTCAACATCTCCCTCTCCACTTTCCCTCAGAGAGCAGTAGAGAGCAATGAGATCACCCTTAGCCTTCTTTGCTCCAAACTAGACAAGCCCAAATACCTCAGCTGCTCCTCACCAGACATTTTTTCCAGCCTTTCACCAGCTTTGTTGCCCTCCTTTGGCTGTGCTCATGGACCTTCACATCCTTCTCAACCTGTGGGGCCCAGAGCTGCACACAGTGCTCAAGGTGAGAACAGCAAACAGCAGGACAATCGCCTCTTTTGATCTGGTGGTTATGCTGTGTTTGATACACCTCAGGATGTGGTGCCCTCTTGGCTGCCAGGCCTCACGACTCATCTGACCAGCACCCCTGGATCCATTTCTGCAGGACTACTTTCCAGCCACTCATCTCCCAGACTATGCTTGTGTTGGGCATTACTCCACTGTAAGTGCAGAAGCCTTGTTAAATTTCATCCCACTAATCACAGCCTAATGTTCTGATCTATCTGAATCCCTCTGCAAGGCCTCCTGTCCCTCAACAGAGTGAACAACACCTCCAAGTTTGGTATCATTGGCAAACTTGCTAATGGGACATTCAGCTCCTGCATCCAGATCACTGATGAATATATGGAACAGAACTGGCCCTAGAACTGAACCCTGGGGAACATCACTGCAGATCAGTCTCCAGCCAGATGCAGCCCCGTTCACTACAACCATTTGATAAAAACTACAGACCAGTTTGTAAACAAAGAGAAGAAAACATCACTACACATAATTCCAGTGCAGGAAATTGGTGAAAGGACACAGAAGTATTTGAAAATTTTCCATAAACCCCAAACTACTGCACCCAATTCCCTTTCTCTCCTAGCGAACTCTCCATTTGTCTACCCTACTGTATGAAATCTTGACTCTGAAGAAGTCTAACAGAAGTTCTGCCAAGGTTTTCAGTGGAAATGCACTTTTATAACTCGAAAATTTAATCACCAGGAAATCAGTAAATTGAAAAAAAGAGTAGTTCACTACTAGGTGCAAGTCATTTCCCAACCGCTACTTGACTTGAGATTACTTAGAGAAAAACACATTTCCTAAAGGATTTGTCTGTATCCTACAGCAACTTCCACTGATAAAATTATCTCCTAGAAACAAAATTAAAATGTTCTTTTAAAAAGACAATAATAAAAGCTTACATACTTTAATTGCAATCTATACTAAAAATCAAAAGAGCAGGATCTATCGAGAAGTGGTAAGATTTTTGTTCAAGACAGAGAGAAATAACATACGTCTATATTTCTTCTGTCCATAGCGAGCGTTGCTATCATGGTAGTCATGCAGTTTCCTCCCAAGCTGTCTCTTAGCACTGAGGTCATCATAGAGTTTCGGTAAGGAATGTGAGACCGGTTTTTCTCTGCAAGGGCAATTATTACCTGAAACAACAGCAAAAATAAAAGACTTTTAAATTTATATGTCTATTAATGATTGACACATAAACAGAAAAACCAATCTGCTCAGGAACTTCTGACACAACAAAATTACGTTTATGCATCCAGTTAGCTGTAAACCCACTGGCTTTATTGAAAGAATTCCAAGTTAAATTTCGGCATGTTTATATATCTTTGTAGGAGCTGGACCTGAAAGACCAAATACATTAAATTTTATCATACCCTAGCCTTATAGTCTCTCAGCAACATGGAAAGTGAACACGATAAACTCAAACTCACAGGTTTTCCTAAGATGCAGGAACTTACTAAAAATCTTCCTCATGATTTTTCTGTCATAACAATAAAATATGGATAGCATTAAAGTAAAAACTTCCTCAATATTTGCTAAAGCATGCTTTAAAAATTACACATTCTTAAAACACATGCTTCTTAGATGGGGCCAATACATTTATTTCTGAGAAAATGTCTTGGAAGGGAAAGCACAAATAAAAGGGTGCATGATTACAATATACTGCTTGAAAGAAATGACTCAGTTTAGAACATATATGCCTTGGCCAAAAAGGAAATTGTACACCTACTATTCTCAGTTTCCCTCCTCAGCTGTTTACATTGTGGGACCTAATTATTATTAAATAAAAAGCTAGATTACCCTGTGATGTCCTGTGTTATTAAAGATTTGAACTGTTATCTGGCCAAGCACTGTACTGAAATACTGTAGCTATACAAGGTGTGCAAGCTCTCCTAAATGACTAGGAGTTGTTTTTTCTTTAATAAATGTTACATACCAGTGTATACGTTGTTTATACTACATTTACAGAAATTGCTCTTTAAGAAAATTTAGTAGCAACTTTTTTGTGGCATTAGTTTCTCTTAATGGTCTTCAGAAAGTTAAAAGCTAAAACTATAAATCTTACACTGGCAGCTCTGAGAGACACAAATGCTTAATAAGAAAATTACTATCTTGTAAAGGAATCTGGAAACCCATTCCTGGATCAAGGTTTTCTAATCTCATATATTACAGCTTGTTATATAGAAACATGCTAAAGCTTTTTTGGTGTATAATATTGCATAGAAACCTCATAGCAGTCTAGTGCATACATTAATAAGCACATTCTCAGCCTCTGCCACACAGAGACTATAATCAGAATAGACAAGATGGGAAAAGAGCCAGAGAGAAGATATGTTATTTCCATTAAAAATGAGAACTTTGTTACAGGGAAGTTAATTTTTTCTGAAGTTCATGCAGGAAGTCTGTACCCCCAGTAGAATCCGAACCCCCCCTCACTAACAGTGAAAAGATGTGACCATCTCTCATGATGCAGAACCCATTGTACTGTCACGTGACAGTCACATAACACAAAAGATTTTAGTCTTAAGTCCTGTTTAGTAAAACCTCACCTAAATCACTAAATCGATCTTAACAATTCAATCAAGTGATCTGGAATAGAAAGAGGAGAATTTGAAGCACACAGAATAATATTCTTGCACAAAGTGAGAGAGACCATCTGTACAGAAGCTGAACATGGATTCTCTCAGAGGTACCAAATGCGATAATCAGAAAATTGTCTCATTTAAGAGGGTGTTATTATCCTTTTGATATAAAAAGGGGTTTTTTCTTTTTTTTTAATACTTGTTCTAAGCTTAATAATATCACTAAAGCAGAAATTTTCATTTTGAGTGGGTCAAACAAACGACTTTAAGGCCTAGTTGCTGTCAGAACTCTTGTCACTTTTTGCAAAACTGGATCCTATATGAAACATAATAGCATAGAGCAGGTACAGTCACTCTCAAATAACTCCACTGACACAAGTGGAAACACTGGTAAGCATAAAGGAAAGCACAAGACTCACAAGTGGTTCTGGCATGATCTGAAGTGTGCTCAAGAATCCTTGTTTCTGTCCACATCCTTTGTGTGAGGAACAGATTTGTGCCAGTACCTCATACCATCAGGCAGCCAAAAAATGCTCTCAGAGAATCCTCAAGAGATGGGTATTTTGGGGTGCATCACTTGCACAAACAGAGCTGTCAGGTACATCTGTATCTTGCTGTTCAGTGTATCACATGCTCTGAAGCCATATGCCTGCTTCAGAGGTCTTTTTTTATGTTTCTCATCCTACTTCCCATTTCTAGTAGAGTTTACATGCTTAAGCTCTGGTCCTTACAGAGAACACCAACCAACCAACCAACCAACCAAACCCCCAAAAAACCAACCAAAAAACCCCCGACCTTTGGTAAATATGGGCAGCAACCATTCACTAATGGATCAAATCTTTCAGCATTCCCTAAACAGAGCATGTGTTAAATGACAGTAAACAAACATATTAATTAAAGCAGTGAGAACATTGTATTCTGTTATTTTGGGGAAATAATTCCATTTTAGTGTCAAATCACATGGAAGTATAACTGTTCATTTGCAAGTCTAAATTTGGTCCAGGATCCCCTATGTTTGTATCATAAGGGAATATCTACACATGCACAGTTACATTGCAGTTGTAATTCCAGAACATGCTACTACATCTCTAAGACAAAAAAAGCTACCTAGACATGGTAGTAGGGACTTCTAAATTTCTGTTGTCATTTTAGATCAGCTGCAGAAAACTATCTTCATTTTTGTCTAGACATGGAGGCTGCTTGGAGTAAAAGTGCAGTTGATTTATTTGAAGACCTTTTTAACACGCTGCACATATTTAACAAGTAGACCGAGTGTGGTAACAAAGAACTGTGCTCCCATTGTCATCTCAATACAAATCATTTTACGTGACTATTTTACTGTGAGAAGTGTTTCAAAATGGCATAAATCAACACTAGACCACCAGTAGATAGCTATATAATTGAGAATTTGAATAAGCTGATTTTGAAGCATTTGTGCACTTTAACGTTAGTCACTGCAAAGCCAGGATTGAATGTTCAATTCCCACTGAATAAGAAGATACTTTTACTGTCTTTGGTGGTCTTTTATTCAATATTAGAAAACATTTCTATTGATACACAATCCCAGACAGAATCCAAAAGCCTTATTTCCAACTGTATTTCTCTAAAATATGAATTAAAACTTGCACGACAAAGTATTTTTCCCTTCTAAACACATAAAAATCATACAATAAATAAGAAGGGATCCTGAGTGTAATTTGTATGATTCTGAAGACGTCCATTTTAGAGTCACTGATCCTTATAGCTTCCCTTGAGTACAACTCAAAGACAGACACTTTTGTTTCAGGTAAAATTTAAACAAATGAGAGGTATGAAAAAAATTCCTTGTGATAGTAAATGACTGACTGCCACCTGCTGTACCTTAAGCTTCTTTTTTTGATGGATGAAATATCTCTGATCATCAATTAAATGAAATCCAAGAGATCATGTTTTTTTAACAGAAAAACACCACAAAAAATGAACACTATTCTTCCCAGCAAGTAGAACAATTATATTTCCTAATCATAATTGTAAAGAATTTTCACATATACAAACCCACAAAATTTTCAGGTTTAGTGAATTCCTCAACTGTATATTTTACTAAATAGCACATATACTGTGTGCTATTTATATATTTATGTAATTTATATATTACTGTGTGTAAATTAAAAAGTATGGATTTTAATTTTAGAGTTAAGCTTTTTTCTTCTCTCCCTCCCCCTTATTTTCCCCCCTAAATGACAACCTCACAGACATGCTATGTTTGTACATAAAAATTTTTAAAGAAGCCTTAGGGAAAAATGCTATATCCTCCCTCAGAATCCCCAGAATAATTAATTTCCAGCCACCTGAACAGTGTTTGCTGTACTGTGAAAACAATATTATATATTCAGTCTCAGGAAGAGACTAGTTTCTCTTAGAGGTGTGAGGTCTGAAAGAGACATTTGAAAATCTTCAGTGATTGCAACTTAATAGGACAGCATTCACGAAAGAGATTAAATTCATTTCTTACCCTAACTTGGTAAGCATCATAAACATGAAACATATAAAACATCATGGTAGATCAGAGAGAGATATTAAAGACTTAATAATATTTTTTTAAAATATATCACTAAGATAATAAATTTTAATAAATAAATTTAAAATTATCTAATTATTGTAAAACACATATTAATAAGAATCATCATCATTAACAAAATCTTTCTACTGGAAATCTTCATCTCCAAAGCTTCCATTCACTGCTGCTGTCTTAAGTAATTTTTTTTTTTTAATGAATAAGATTAGTTAGTAGTAATCTATTTTCTCAATATTTGCCTTTTCCAAAGAGGAAAAATAAAAAGCAACAGTGAAAGGAGGATAGGAATTTTTGTATACCTTAAATCAAGAGGCTAAATCTTTTTAGTAACAACAGCTGATAGACAAATATTTCTGGAGATTTGTTATTATTATCATTATTACCTCTATGAGTTCTATTGGTATAAATCCAATTATGGTTGTCACTCCATAAATACATTACCAAAGACAACTTCTGTCTCAAATAAACCAAATATTTGCATTGGTAGAGGAATAAAACAACACATGACAGAACAACCTAATAATTTACCATATTACAATGCTTGAACCAAATAAAACTCAAATGCTTTCTTTTCAGTGGTACATCCTGATCCCAGCTGTTGAAGGGAAAGAAGATTACCCTTTTAGGAGAAATATAGCTGAAATCTTGAAAATATCTTTAGTATTCCAAAGAAAACAAGAAAACTATTTTGGAAATACTACCCTGTATACCTACTATAATTTTACTGCTTGATTGTTAATGTTTCCCTAAATTAAAATATTTTATTTTAATAGAAGACCTATCAGTTCAATCATTAAAAAAAAACAAACAAAAAAACAACCTGCAATAAATATCCTAAGACAAAGTGAATATTGGAATTGAGTTTCCCAAAACATTGCACTTTGTTAATCAGGAATGTAGTCAAGGCAGAAACGTTTGACTCTATTTCAATTTTACCTGCTCCAGGTAATGTAATGACAGGTTGATATATTTGGCTTCTGTCAGTAAGTGACCTCCAATTCCGGTCTTGGCAACACGTTCTGATCCAGCAAGGTCTACTAAATGCAGCTTGGAGTGTCGGATAGTTGCAGATCCAGGTTCCTTGCTGGAGATGTGAATAGTGAAAATGCAGTGAGATCGGCTTGAGGCTTGATTCATTGGTGTCTACAACGACAAGGAAAAAAGAACTCTCACTGTTCAGTGGATAAATAAATTTAGCTTTTTATAGCTCAATAATCTGGCAATTGAAATCATCTATCCAGTTTTTTATCTATTGGACTAGTAATAAATATGTAAAAAGAACCCAAAAGAATTTACCTGATATTCACATTCTGGACAAATAGTTGGATAACTTTAATCTGGACAAATTGTACTGCAAGTAATCAGGGTTGTTCCAAAATACTCTAACATTGAATACCTCAGCAAAGCAAGTGGCCTTACCACGTGAGGAATACTAGAAAAGGCCACCTTGACTGGAAGGAAAATTACCAACTCCTGATCTCTGAGAAGTTATTAATTTCCTCATTAGTGCACCACTTCTTCCTTTTTTCTCTTTTCTGATTGGTAGATACCAGTGTAACTAGGACTAGGACTTCCTATAAGGCTTCAAACTTTTGCATTATTACTTTTATTAAAAAAATTACTTGGCAAAATCAGTATCAGATTTTTAGGTGGCATGACAGAGTTTTCATAAAATGTTTGGCTTTAAATATATATTTTTTGGGAATAACTATAGCCACACTTCCTTAAAACATGGATATTCTTGGTCAATTTTTAGAAATGCTCAGTCTTAGCATCCTTCCAGAGATTTTCTCAATGTATTTGAAATGCAGAACGAAAAGTTTTAAACAACTCTCAGTTATTTAACTTTAGATTTCAAATGACCATATGTCATCACACATGAATTTTTCTTAAAAAACATCTAAAATACCTTTAAGCATCTAAAGCACCTTTAGTTTAGTTGTATCAAGGTATTGTTAGAAACTTAAATCTAAAATAATTCCTCATTATCCTCATTTCATAAATAGCTAAAGCTTTAGATTATATATGGAGATTAAAGGTTTAGCATACAGATAGTATTTTTATTCATAAAATATAACAAGTATGACTACATTGTTTTCAGGACATAAATGCTGGACCTGCAGAAAAATGGACTAGTAAAATAAAAAATCAATATTACTGGGTTAGAAACTAAATCTATATTTATTTATAGCTGCTGAAAAAAGAAATTTAAAAAATCGTGGTTATACTGTTTACATTAATCTCTTCTCTCTAGTTCATTCCTCTGTAATTCTGGAATAATTTTTAATATAGGCATATCCTGTGATTCAGACCAGATATACCAAGATAATGCTTTTTTTCACATAGTCTGCTATAGCATGCAACACTGTAGATGTTAAAATGGCCTGCCCATTGCAGGTATTGAAGATGTTGTTTTATTAATCTAGAAAGGACAGCTCTTAACAGAAAGACTGCAAGCGGAACAGTCCTTTAACAGGAGTAACATGGATAGCTATACCACTTGGTTCAATTGTTTCCAACTTCTTTTTTTTTTTTTTTTTTCAGCCTTAATAATGCCAGCACAATGAAACTGGTTTTGGGAACTGATCCAGCTCAAAAAAAGAAAAGGACAAAAAGACTGCAAACCATAGATATTTAACCTGGATTAGTTTCTTGATTCAGTCACAGCACAGCTACAGAAAACAGTTGTGATAGAATACCTGAAAATGGCAGCATACAGGATGTGAGCAAGTAGGTGGTGTGCAGGAATAGCATACACTTGTAGCTGTTGGTGAAAATTCTGTAAGGAAATTTCAGCACTATTTTCTTTTGGGCTGCTTTGCCTAATAAAGGTGAGCTCAGAGGGAGAGGGAAAAGAATTCTGATCATTAGTTTATACAGATCAAGAATTTTGGAATTCATGAACCTGTGAAACGAACATCAGAATGCAGTCACATGCTATTCTGTCCTCAGAGGTGAGGCCAGGCAAATGAAGGGGAAGTGAGTTGTAGTGTTGGAATGAAAATAAACAGGCTGAGGTAAAGGTGTCAAGCAAGAAAATACTCCCAAACTTATTTAAAATGCAGTTATACTAAGAAAAAGTTATATGCTGTGAAAATGTACTTTATTCAGCAATTCTGATTCCACGAATAATCAGAGGCAGCTTCACTTATTTTACTAAGACAGCTATTATTTTATTGTTTGCAGCTCTATGAAGCAGGACTGGATATTTTATGTTTTCCAGCCCAAAATCCACAACGGAATTAACATTTAAGGACATTCTCCTTGACAGAACTGATATTTAGGGACAGTTTGAACTACAGACAATGCATTGGTCACAGACACTGCAGACAAGTCTAAGCCAGATCAAATATCAGCACAGGTCCAGCAGTGGAAGCACAAAGCAAACATTGCTATGACAGAAGCTGAAGAAACCATCATACTTCTGAATAAGCATTCTTAAGCAAACTTGAGTTTCATGCTGCAGCAAAACCTCATGTATTTCAAAATGTGCTTTTAGTTTAATGCCAACAGAGGCAAAAAAAAATTTCAACTCATAAAAGAAAATAATTTCAGAACTCTGAGTCACAAAAGGACAGGGCAATATTTGCTCTACTAGGCTTTTATTGCCTATTGCGATACACTAGCCACAACCTTATTTTGTGTGTTCCAAGTAGATTTGGCTGGACCAGTCATTAGAAATTCCATTGCTTTTCTCTCCACAGCTTCTTTTACTCATGTAAATGAAAAAATGAATCAATATGATTTGGAAGTCATTGGCTAGAATCCCAAACTGATATTTTTGTAAAGACCTTGTTCAGAGTAGAACCATGGTTTAATGAAGACACCAATACCCCATTTTGTAGTATGATTCTATCTCCACTTTGCAGTTCCCATATATAGAAAGCTCTGTTAGAACTCTTGCAGAAAGCATAAAGCAATAAAAATTTAAACTGTTAAATGGAATGCGATCATGAAATGTTAATTGCATAATCCCCCCATACTTTGCTACTTTTACCACACAAGAAGATGCAAAGCACACAACTGAAATGATGACTTGTTGGCATCTCCAGTCCAAAAATGAGCCCTTTTTCTGTTGTTTGATTATTTGTTATCTTTCATATATAACTTCTGAGTGTCACCATTCATCTGTTTAGAAAGTTTGAAAACAGAAAACAAATAAAATTTTCTGGACAGTGTCTCAGAGACTACTAAAATGTTCCTTTAGTGGTTTTCTGAGTTCATTTTGGCTTTGTTAGCAGTATTCAAACCATATGTATATGAAATCATCCTCACACTAATTTGATGTGATGAAGGAAAAAAAGAAAGAGGGGAGTGGCCTGGTTCTCAGCAGATGGTTGCTATTGTGAGAGTTATATATAGACCAACTGATGAGCTGCAGTTACTTACAAAGAAATAATTTTTTCCAGGAATTCTGTGACATCATAAACCACATAAGCAGACTTCAGATGCTTTGTGATATCACGTGAACACTACAAAGGACTTAATGCCAGGTCATCTGTTGCTGCCCATTTGTGGCATGGTAAAGGACAAATTCAATAACATTCAGGATCATGACTTGGTAAAGCATCAGTGTTTCATTTGATCATAGGAAATACATACAAGGTGTATGTCAAGCCATACTAGCCAGGCTTGTTTTTTTCCAGGACAAAAATATATCTGTGTTTGCTGAAATTAAATAAATTGTATAGAAGCTTTGTGACTTTAACTACTACATCTATTTATACAAATGTTGCAAGAAGGAGGCTTCTACTTAAATGAGAATCTACAGCACAGTCATACTGCAAGAAGCTTCTGAGTTGAATATTTCTTTCAAGGAATACAAGGTCAAGAAACATCCAAAAACTTGCTGGAACCTAAGTTGTCCATCTTAATCCAATTCTTACCTATCTTAAGTCAGCAAAACACTTCAGGAATTCTTCTCTATTCAGGATTTATGTATTCCCCAAACTCTTTATTTGTTGCAGCATCTATTACAAATGCTGATTTCATTAATAATAGCCAGAAATGGATGCTACTGGTCTAAACAGAGTTCTTAATAATTGAAGACCTAAGAAAGAGAAAGTTTCTTAAATAGGACAAAGACATACGAAAAGTTTTTTGAAAGTCAGCACTAGACTAACAGAAGCTGCTACTATCTGGAAGAATAATGTGTTGATTATGCCAAAACACTCTGACAGAGAAAATACATGAAAGAGTTCAGGACCACGGAGACAAAACAATTTTGCAGGTGATAAATGCAGTTGTTCAGCCCATATTGCAAACCATCTCCACTTGGCAAATTATACTGTTCCAGTGGAATCTTTTTCTTCCTTGAATCAAAATATTTAGACAGCAGAACACAGGTTTTCTTTATGAGTAAATTAGTCACTATCCTATGCATAAAGAAGGACTGATTCTGAGTGCTCACAGTTTTTTGAGAGAATGTCTCAGAGAAAAGGTACAAAATTTTCTTTTAAGGAGTGTTTCTTATTCTTCTTAAGGTTTTTTTGCTTTTGAACTTGTCAAAGAAGAGCAAGGTGGAAAAAAATGTACTGATAGCATCCGAGATTGATATCAAATCAACTTTCTTCAGTCTCATGGTACAATCAGAGGGATATCTGCAGGGAGATGTTCCGTCAGCTACAGTCATTTCACAGTTCAGATAGATGTCTCTGCCGAATGAATATAAACTCCACTGGTCCCAACAGAAAGATGCTATGAGGAAGAGCACATAAATTGAAGAATATGAGGTGCCTTTCTTTATATCTGGTAGATGAGAAAGACCTTGATATGTCTTTAGTTTCCTTCCTAAATAATATGGTACAGGTGAAGAGGCTCCTCAGTTGTACTTAGGTACACTTGTCACAGTTGAAGTGGAAGAATTGTTGCTATGAAAATACAAGGATCAGAATAGGTGCAATCACTTCCTGAAAGCAATACTTTATCTTTCCATATTTACTACAAGTATAGTTTCACAATTAGACCACGGTAACTTCTAAACTCAGGTAACTTTTAAAATAATTAATATTCTCTGGTGAAGATATTATTAAACCGTATGTTATTATAGTGCCTTTTATCTATATAAATCCCAAAGCATTTTAAGGATGATTCAAAGTAGTACATAGGACTAGTGATTTTTTTACCACACATGGAAATGAAAGCACCTGTGTTGAAATGATGATGCCATTTGGTGCTAATAATACAATATAACAGGTTTGTTGGAGTGGAAATAAATTAGCAATTGACACCAATAAGGAACCTAGGAAAGCAGAAAGTTGCAATTTCTTCTGGACAGCAGCACTAACACAGATACCATGTATTTTTGTCAAAATTGACATTTAATTTCATATGCTCACACACTCAAATCCTATTTTTTCTATTTCATCCAATAAAAAATTCAGTCAAACACTACCAGTGACTTTTTAAATATATTCAAGAGAATACTAAAGTACAATTAGTTCAATTCAGAGGTCACAAGTCAGTCCCCACAACTATCCTTAAACCTTTACGTTTCATTCTTTTTTAAAATAAACATATTTAAACATTGTCAAAAGCTTACCGATTGCCCCAAGTGTACTTCAAGCATTTTAAATGATGGAATAAATACTACGTAGTATACACTGTGTCCCAAGTTTAAAAAATTGAGTGCTATAGGTATAAAACCATGCACTAAAATATTTCCCTCCTCATTAAAACAAAGTACTTTGTCATTAGAGGAAAAATAAATTCTAACTGTACATTCAGCTGAAATGCTCAGATGTACTAATCTCAGAAAATGATTTTACAGTTTTGAAATTGCTGCACACCCTTGAGAGGCTACCTTACTCTGCTGCTTTAAGAGAAATACTAAAATCACTAAGAATTCTCAAAATCACAGAGGTTTAGGCATGTTATTTCAAAAGACAGGGGTTATATGAGATTCCCATCACAAGAACCTAGAAAAGACCACTTCAGCTGAAGATATATTAATAGTATACCAAACTAAAATTGTTTGAGTACACTACCTAAATGACAAAACACTTATTTTCACACAGGAGCTTTTTTAGATGTTGCTGGTACCAACTGCTCATATTGGAAATCTGATTTTGAAATCCTCAGCATGAATTTCCAATACTGAAACCATAAAGTTGTCTTAACAGATTAAAATATTTAAAAATAGTTCATATTTTATAACCTGTTGCTGCAGATTCTTATGTATTCAAATGTAACAAGAAACCGCTTTATTGGAAAACAAATGAAAATCTAGTTCTTACATTCAGCAGAGCTGCCAACAAGACTCAGGTTTTTTGGTTTTGATCTCTGCCTGTTTCTCTCTGGCAAAATATGAGACAAAAAAATTCCTGTTTGGATTTTTGCATTATTAACTGCCTGTGCACAGATGTCTCCCATCTTCCCATTTCCACAACTTGTAGTACACATCAAAACTAGAGCAAAGGACCAGTCCTACATTGTCTAATAAAGAAATCCTGCACAAATTAGATTAGTTTCCTTTTTTTTTTGTGCTTCTCCTGGGCTATATAGTTATATGTGGGAAAGAAGCATTTGGTTATAAACCTTCCCTTAGGTTCTGACGTTTAATGAATGGATGAATGAATGTTGCCAATAAAATACATTGATATTTGATATAGTGATGACTTTCTTTATAGCACAATCAGTGGTGAGGGAAAAATGCAGCCCTCAAATCACAAGTTAGACTGCATTAGCATAAGCAATGCAGAAATTAAATTGTCATTCTTATTTTCAAAAGAGTCAGCTCTTCAAAAAAGGATTATTCAGGGTTAAAGCATTAGACTGCAATTTTAGAGGGTGCACATCTCATATGTGATCCATGACAGTCATCTGAGTTTTTCCACAGCCTTAATCATTAAAAAAAATGATTCAAGCATTTATTTTACTTTGTTTTCTATTTAGGTTTATTGGTCTTGTGTCTTTTTCTTTAAAGTTTCCTTAAGAGGGTTCTAATCTTCAGAGGTCAGAAAGTATTATCATAACTCAAAATTTAAAAATATGGATCTCTGGAGAAGTTATGTTTTATGTCCAAAGTCCTCTTTCTTAGATCTCTAGATTAACCCTTGTCTCCTCTATTACACTTCGTCAAATTCCTCTCCTCCACACAGTATCAATTTTTCTATTTCAATATCACAAAGCAGTTCCTTACCTCAATGCTCAGGTTTATGAGCAGCTCTTATGTCAATTATCTCTTGCCTTAACCTATTCTTGCCTCTCAAAATGTAGCCATTGAAATACTCATCCTTGAGAAAGAGAGCTAATATTTGTGTTGCTGGTTTACATTTTGTAATCAAATGCTTCTTCCCCTATGTCCAGGTGTATGTAGTCATCCAGCAGGAACACAGAACTACCTGACTATTCATATGCTCTAAGTGTCTTTCTTGCCAATGATTTATGATATATATCCCTTTGGAGATACAGACTAAGAAAACCCACAAAGTTCTAAAAGAGAATTAACTGTATTGTAATAAAGACACATTGACAGTGCCCATATTATGCAATACACTTTTTATATTTACATTCCATATCCAAGCATGAAGGAAAAAAAGAACCTTACAGATGTCAGATACGGAAACATTTCATTTGAATTTTCCAGAATCAGTAAAAACAAGCTTCTGTTTGAATATTGGCACATATTTATTTTGAATTTCCTTTGAACTATCATTTGAGGGTTTGGTTTTCGGTGGGGTTTTTTCATTTATTTGTTTGGTTTGGGTTTTTTTTTGTTTGGTTTGGGGGGAGGGGTTGTTTTGGTTTGTGTTTTTACGCATAACACCATATGCTTATGCAATGAGCGGGAAAAAAAGAGGGGACTTACTTACGTTAAGTACTTAAAAGGCAATTGAGTGCTTAATCATAGAATCATAGAATGGTTTGAGTTTGAAGGTATCTTAAAGATCATCTCATTCCAACCTCCCAACCCCCTCACACTCCATGAGTAGGGACACCTTCCAGTAGAACAGGTTGCTCAGGACCCCATCCTACCTGGTGTTGAACACTTCCAGGGAAAAACTTCAGTGGGAATGTTCGACAATGCTTTGTAAGGCCATGTTTTCTTATCTTTATATGTCTGATGATACATGCCACATTCAAAAGTCAGTCTATAGTTTACAAGAATTTTTTTATTCTAGTTGTTTGAATTTCAGTAAATTATGACATCAAGAACCACCAATCAAATCCACTAGGGAAAGCTATCATCAGAGAAATGCTTATTTATTTTCACTGTGGAAATATACTCAAAAAGAAAATACTAATTTATCTTCAAGAACTTCCAAAATGTACATCTTATTTGAGAGAGGAGGAGAGAGGTTTTTGACCATTTTAACTCAGGAGGTGTTAAGAAAGATTTGGAGCAGCAATTCTCACCTCGGCAATCATTCTGTTGGTGTCCCCCAAGAAGAGTAGGTTTAAGGCTTCCTCTTCATTGGTTGCTTGCTGAAGAGACAAGTTTTTCAGATGAATGTTTTGATCAGAGTCTTCCATTATTGTCACTTTTCTACATAGAAAATAAAGAGAACAAATGAAAACTAGCATTTTAACGCGATATTGTTTCATAGTTTCATTTTGGTTTCACATAAAAGGTGAAATCTAAAACCCAAACCCAATCATAATGAAAGAACTAAAAGCATAAATGATACACATTAAAGGAAGTGTTAATTTCTTTTTTTACTGTCACCTCCTTTTTATTATGAAACTCCTCCTTTATTATGAAACTTAACGTAGAAAAGGAATATAAGAAAACTAAGTTTTAGAGAAAGGTTTGGGATTTTAATTTATTGAGATATAGTAAAATCTCAAGAGAAAGAGGTCAAAAGAATTGTCACAAACGAATAATATGTAGGGGTTTGTTTGCTGTTACCAAGTACAGATGATACATAAAGCATACTATAATTCTGATTTACAAATAGGCGTGGAATATTTCAGAATCAACACATCTGCAGTCAAGATGTTTCTAATAACTTTGCATTTGTCAAGATTGTTTCTCTCTTCATTCTTCTTAAATGGTAGTAACTACAACTGTAAATTACCCCTTTCTTAAATTAAAAGCAAGCAAACAGAATGATTTTATTTATTCCCACTGTTAGAAATATTCTTAGTTACACTTCTGCAAGACTTAAAGTTCCCAGAAAGGAATTGGATGCAAGTAGCAAGGATATGGCAAAATCTCCAGAAGACCTGCTAAATATTACCGAAAATCCTTTTCACTTCTTTAAATAGTGCTTTAACATAAGAATTCTTGTCTTCTGAAATGGTTACTGGGAGTTAAACTTTATTGGCGTTACTGTGTAGCCATTAGGGTCTCCTCAGTTGGGACATTCTGTAGTATCCATCATGGAGGCCAAGTAGTTGCCTCACTGGATTTGGAAAACTCCCAGAGAAAAGAATCTTTAAAAACAGAAGTACACTAAATCTGAGGATGAATAACTAGTTCTTCAGGGTGAATTACATGTTCTGATACAATTTAAAACAAGCAAATTAGAACTTTCAAAAAGTTGGAAGTTGTTGTTTATATTTAAACTAAACCTTTATTTTCTGTATAAATACAGATAATACTTTCTATTTATACATATACACCTATATGTATACATATATGTATATAAATGTTTTTTCATGTTCTTCAAGATAAACCACAAGAGGGAGTATGGGGCTTGAGTTTTTATCAGTAGGTAGTTCTTGCACGTTAATTACTTCAAGTTGCTTCATAACCCGAGAGATTTGGTTTTGTTCTGTTTACTTGTCTCTTCCCCCCACCTTCCCAAAACTGACAGAATCAAATCAAGCATCAAAGCAGCATTCCATAGTATTACTCTTAGATATTGTGGGAGTAGTTCACACTCTGATGGTCAAAACACTCAAATGGACATAAAGAAATAATTTTAACGCATTACAATACTCTCACTCTTTTCAAGAAAAATTCCATGTAAAAGTACACACAAAGCTTCTTTAGTGGTCATAACAACTGCTTTTCCAAGTATGATTGCCTCTCACTGTTAGCCTTATTTTTGTGTGGTGGTGTAAGAAGTTTCTAATACAATCAAAACTCAGCGTCTCCATTCAAAGCATAAACCCCAGAGTACAATTCTGCTCTTGGATGTCAAACTTCTGATAATGTCAAGTTGTATTCTATCTGCAATTCCATCTGTGTGTGCATCACACATTAAAGCCCAGAGTGCTTCTCATTACAGTATGATGCTCTGACTAGTTGTAATATTTTGAAATTGCAGTGTAAGGATCATCTACCTATTTTTATAATTAAGGAAAACTATATTGTTTTATTATGTGCATTTGGCACAGTGTTTAAACTTTAAAGGATATTTTCAGTCTACTCTTTGATCAATGATTATAAATAATTTCCAGAAAATGAAGATATTACTTTGGATAAAAAACTCTGGAGGATTATAATATTAGAAAGGAAACATTTGGGACATCACAAAACAGCAACAGCTTCCTATACAATGGCCTTGCAACTATTAGGAATATTTCTAAATGGAAACCTAAATTTGCAAGCCTAGAGAGGCATCTACCAAAACTTCCTCAGAAGGGTATGTTCTAAAATGACAACAAAATTATTTATTTTACAGTGCTATAAAGTATGTTAATGTATAATAAGTACATGTAATAATGTACAAAGTTAATGTATAATATGACAATAATTTTGAGAGAACATTCTCTATATTAGTGAAATCTTCACATTTCATAGCCCTAATTTGGACCTTGTAGTGGAAGAACCCTGTTAAGTCTCTAGGGCTTAGAACTGAAGAAACCTAAAATAATCTCAAAGACTTTATAAACATTTAAAAATTAATCATAATAATGCAAACAAATGACATATGAAGATACACGACTTCTATGACAATATATGAGCAGGATATAATGGTCCTACTTCATTGTGAGGAGACTGCACAGCCAACAATAAATTTAGGAAAAAGATAAATAGAGAAGAGCAGCAAGTATGCATCTTGGAGTCTGTCCGGAAGAACATAATGAATTAATGGGTACATATAGGTAATGTTCTGTAAAACTGCAAGGAACTTTAGGTTTTAAGAAAGAATGGTCAGGATAATCATCTTAAGTATCGTCCGAAAAACACGATCTTTCAGAAGTACAACTCCTTGAATACTACAACAGAGGACGACTACAACACTTATTCAAGAGGCAAGGTTACAAAGTTACTCAGCTACCAGCACAACTTTCAACAGCACACATATTTGATTTTCCATTCAAGTAGAGACCTGGAGAATAATCCCCTTATGAGACATGGCAGAACTATGAGATGAGTAAGTGCTCATGCAGACTGTTTGCTTGACAAGTCATATTGTGATAGGAAATCCTTCCCACTGTCTCCAATGGATTCTGTTTTGAGACAAAAAAACCACATTTGGCCTGTTCTGGATGTTATGGACATGAACGGGAGACTGTTACATATTTAGGAGTTAATGATTCATGCAATAGTGAACCTGAGCAGGCACAGCTCACCTGCGAGGTGCTGTACACACAGCAGGGCATTCAGATCCCTTGGCTGCCGGATAAATTCACTAAGTTCCCAGGAGAACACCTTCTAGAATGAAGCTGTTTTCTTGCAAGAAAACTATACAAATACTCAAAAGAGCAAAAGGGAGACCTTCTCCCCATGGCCAGGAGCTGTACTGCTCTGTGCAGTGAGCCATGGGGAAATCCATTCAGGCTCTGTTCAATGCTGCATGTATGCAGGGCACCCAGCATCTGATGGGATTTACTTGCCACCTGTATTCCTCCTCTTATTCTGCCCTACTAAAGTGGTTACCCTATCAAGCCATTTGTTGTGAGGCCTTTCCTACTGAGATTTGGAAAAAGCTGTGCACCATCTCTCTCTCTTCCCTCACCCCACCATTCCAAGAAGGAATCAAAACTGAAATAATGAGATTGGTGGTTCATGTAAGAACAACACACACAAAAACTGTTAGAATTTGCAGGCAACTTCAATAATCTAACTCACAAAAAGATATTTGTTAAATAAGTTTTGACATTCATAAGTAAATTTGCCTTGAATTAATTTACTCTTCAAAAGCCTATAGAAAACTCACCTTAGAAAGGCTTCACTTACATTCTATTCTTTTTCAGGAAACAAATCAACATAAAATATGGATGTGAATAACCAATATATTATGTATGCTGAAGTTATTGTATACATTTAAAGTGCAATTTGCTTAAACTGTAATTTAAAAAAAAATCATAATCTTAGAAGAAATGATTCAAAATGTTTTTTAGCTGTCTCCTCATTAACAAAAAGAAAAGTCTAACCTATTCAGTAGTAACACAATGAACACTTAATTTTGAAAGAACATGTTTAATATTAAAAAAGTGAACTAATAGTATCACTAGCTTTAGAAGTTTTAAAATACTGGTAATTCTCAGAGCACTGAAAATACAGTTTTTGAAGGCTTATGGATGGTGGTCAGTTCCCAGACTACATGGTTGGTATAGCCATTGAAGGGGCCCAACATTAACACTGTTGAGACTGGAGAGAAGCATTGGGTTTATTTGCATCAAAAAATCAGACTCAATAAAATATATTTCCTATATGTTGAAAATTATTCCTTTAGCCTTTTTTATTTTTATCCTTCTTTGTTAAGGAAAACAGGAATTATTATACTAGTTGTTTTAGCTTTCCATGTCAGCAATTTGGTAACCCTTAAAGCCCTTGGAGGGCAGTAGAGAAACAGAAGAGGAGAAACTCATTTGAGGTAGTTAACCGATATCCAGTAACAGGTTTTGTTTTGAAGTGAAAGTATTTCACACTGTCCCCATGGAACATAACAGTTCTGCGTGTTACTAACATATATTGACACAGGCATTATCATTGATGTTTGAAGTGTGGTCTCAGCTTGAAGTGTGGTTTTCTTAAAGTCAGCCAGCATCATATCAAAAGCCATACATTTCCCTCTCAAGAGGACTTTAAAGAATCTTCACACAAAAGTGGGGAATCACTTTTGCTGACTTGAAATTTAGATTCTGTTTATCCCTGGCTACATCACTCCTGAATAACGGTTGTCTGAGCTCCCTGAGAAGAAGCTCCTCAATTACTGCAGTTTAGACTGGAATTCTAAGGCAAAACAGCACCAATTGTAGTTTGCCTTCACCTGCCATAGGACAGGTAAAGCAGAAACTTATTGGTTATTTATGACTTTATCTAGTCACTCTTGACTAATGGTTCTACAACCTCGATCTTTACTTTTGTGTTATATTTGGTGCCAAATAAAAATCCTTACTTCTTAATAAATAAAAAGTTAGGAAGAGTTTTTACGGGTAGGTTGTAACTAAGGTGAAATTGGTTAGATTCAGTGACATTGGGTTACATAAATTACAAATACACTACAACAGAGAACCTGCTGGAGATAAAAGGCTCTTGCACAAATGCACAGTAAATTAAGGGCTTCAGAAAAGTATTCCTAATTTGAACAGTCCTGTAAAGCTTTTATGAAAACGTGAGGTGGCAGTAAGTATTTAAATAGTCTTCTACCAGCTTTATTTTATAGCAATAATTTCATACTTTTTATGTGTTTGAAAAAAATCATTATTGCCTTGTATAAACATGGAATTCTACAGCTACAAATAGAATTAGGCTGTCAATATTAAATTCAATTTTTGCATTCTAGCAAGTAAGATTCTTCAAATATTTTTTGCATCTGCTGATGCTGAGTTTCAGCCACAACGCCACAAAATTAAAACTCTGTCAGATTTGTGTAATAAAACAAGTTACAATTGTAAACTAAAGTATGCTTTGTATGGAACATTAAAGTATATCAAATGATATCTTTTTTGGGCTACATGTAATATCATTCCAACTAAACATCAAGAAAACTAGGTTTCTCCTGTTAAATAGAAGTTTAATGGGATTTCAAAACCAATGTCATTTGTTGTAGAAATATCTGTACCTATTAGAAACATGATACCTATTTAGGTATACATATAAAAATATGTGTATGTATACACATTTCTATATATACATGCATGCATAAATAATTACATAATTCTGTGTATGAACCTCTATATGTATACATACAGATAGACATAGAGATGTGCAGATGTATGGACCCCATTCATGCATTTGTCAGGAGTTTATTTCCAGAAAAGTAGTGACTGTTTCGCTGAGAGCTTCTTCCCTTCTCACCTGGCAGATTCAGATGAAATGAGTAAGGAGTGCTAAGATGAAAATTTCATAGTCTACACAATATACAAAGTATGGCTACACAAAAAACCTTGGCTTCAGGAGCTGAGATTCCAAGTCTAATCATGTAATAATTAGATGCAATGGACAATTTAAAAAATGTTTATTATTCACTTTGCCTTAAGCATCAAATATTATTTTAATATCTTGTTTTTCAAGTACAATCAACAAGCTTGTAGTGTATCCACAAGCTTTTCATTAAATGCAATCTGTGTTTATTCCTTATATTGAATGAAAGATATGTACTTCTGACCAGCAAACTCTACATTACTGGCTTTATGTTACCAGTTCAAACTGTATCCCCTTCTTTTGCAGTAATATGGATAACAATACTGTTCCAGAACAATCTGCATACCATATGAGGTTAACTAATCTTTTTGCTCATTTTTCTAAAATGACACGTTTCTTCAATACTCTTCTTGTTCATCTTAAATACTTAGGAAAGTATCAGCACTCACTGCTAATACTTACCCAAGAATATTGGGTGAATACCCTGCCTTTGGCTTTTTATGGTGCTTAAAGCTTAGATGATCCATTGTGGAGTTCAACAGAAAATTATGCATAATATAACACCTTTAAAGTATAAAAAACATTAGTTCTTTTTAATAGTCTCATTAAATATAGGCTTTCAAGCAAACTTGAGAAAGTTATTATTTTGTATTTTGTTTACTATCACTAAAATATTAAGAGCTCCTAAGTACATAAAATTCTCAGAAAAATTAAATATATATTAGGTAATAAACACCTGATACATTTTAAAATACGCAATTACTACTTACTTATATAGAACTTCTACTTTATCATTTATGAAAATTAATCAAGTAACTGAAATCTAATTAAACATGCAACTACCCATTCCTGAAATTTTTACTCCCTTTTTAGATCAGAATGACACTACATGTTTTCAAGTTTTGAATCCCCAAATGACAATATTAAAAATATAAACAAAACATATTCTATTAATTAAATACTTTTACACGTGTTAAATACGAGTCATGTAGGTATAGCTTTAGTGTGCAGAACATTTTATTGACAAATGATGTAGTGGAAATAATAATGCCCATGTACAGTAAAATCTTAAATCACTTAATAATATTAGTTACTCTGCAGAGAAAAATTTATTTTCTCACTAAAACTCATCCTGCAGTAGTAGACACTATGTAAGTTTACAGGTAATTGTGATCATCCAAGTACGCTTTATCCCTGATTTACAACCAAATTATCTATCAACTTTTACTTTTTAAAATAGCATTATACACAACAAGGAGTTATTCTTTAGTTTAATTGACTCACTATACATAAACTAATTTGAGAATTCTAAAACTCACAATTATTAGCAAATACTCAGTACCTAGTTTTAAAATGCAACATATTTTCTAGTGCACATGACCCCCAAATATCTGTTTCAAAGTTGCAGTTAAATTGATAATATTCAGTTTCTTTGAATTGAATAAATTCAATTTTATAAAATGTTAAATGGAATGAGCTCAGATAAAATATTTCAAATAACTTATTAAATGAAATTAATGATGCAAGAAACTTGAATAACTGAATAGCATTAATTTTAATAAGTTGAATAAAAGTGTAACACTATTTTTTATATACTGTAAAAATTGACACAAAAATTAAATTATTATCCAAATTAGCCTCTGATTATAATTTTTTGTCTGCATAGCACAGAGTGTAGGTAATAAATTAAATTAGAATCCTAAACTTTTCCATGAAAGACATCTGTAAATAGACACAGTTTTTATAACACCAATGTGTCACAAAGTGATAAATTTTACTTCAATTTTACAGGTGAAGAAAGTGGAACAATGAGACCAATGCCCAGCCCAGTCCCACACTTTGCATTTGTCTGCTGCGTTCCTAATCTGTAGACTACCTTCTTTTATAAAGATGAATCTTGAAAATTATTTTGTACATACATGTCCTAGATACCCCGTACTGTGTGGGAAAAATAAACCTCCATTTAAACACAACAAAATATTGTGTTGGAAGAACCTTTAAAAAAAATGGTTTAATATTATATTAATAACAAAATTAGTTATTTCAATATAAAATCCTATTGATTTTGCATTATTGCCCTACTGAAAATTTTCAGTATGTTTCCTTGTATCAGCACTGATTTCATTGCTATTTACATGTGCCTGTTACCATCATGCTGAATGATCAAAGTCATGGTGCCCAGCATTATTTCAGGGCATTTGCAATTCCAATCAACAACTCACTTATTCACACCTATTTAATGTTTGCTTAGCTATTTAAAGAATAACACTGACTACAAACTATTATTTCAGACTTGGAGACTAGGATTTGGACTTCCTATAAATTAGAAATCTTTAATTTCACCAACTGGAGTGTTCATGACCTACAAACCTTTGTTTACTACCCTTCTCCAAGCATTAGTAGGTGCTAATGTCTGATCAACGACAACTACTAGAACAACCATTCAGTCTGAAGGAAGCATACTGTTTTTAGGAGTTCCTTGTGGCCTATTTCCTAGCTGTTACTTACCTTATTTCATAATTGCATATTCTAGAAAAATAATTATCCTTGAAGGAAAAGGTCCAAACAGAAACAGGGAGCTTTTCTCATTACTGTTGGAAGGAAATGCCACCTGTTCCATGTCGCTGCCACACACAAGGAGACAGGCTGCCTTGAGAAAAACAAGTGCACCTTCTCCTTGTCAGTGGCTGCAAGAGATTTTGCCTGTGTAATAGCAAAGAACACTTTTAATCCTTTCACCTTCAGTAACTCCCATCTAGTCTCCCTAGCCTCCATACACACAAAATAACAGAAAATGTGGGCAATGCTGATAAAATTGTGAAAACAAAGTACTCTGATTAAATTAACACGGAGATCAGTAGCACAACTTCAAAAAGTCCCCCAAAAATGCAACAGGGTAGATAAAAATGATTCCTCTTGGTTTTGATGATTTTCTGTAATCTTATTACTTACGGCAAGTCTTCCATTTTGGAGGCCTCGTGTCTTGGGTCCAGCAGATCATAACCACATTCATTGTAGATTTCTAAGTAGGAAACATGAGTTGTATACACTTTACTGCTGTCCTGGATAATAAAAGAAAAAAAAAAAGATAGTGCTATAAACAGAAGTCAGAGCTAGATTAGAAGAAAAATTTATTTCAATGGCTTCTAGGTTACTTTCTCACTTTGTCTCTTTTCCTTTTCCTGGGTATGGCGTACATGTTCAATTTGTGATACTTTCATGTTTTCTGTTACCATATGCTTAAGGACTCAAGAAGAAAGGAAAAAACCACAAAAAACCCTAAGCAAATCCCACCCACGCACCCATCCACACACACACATACACACACACACAAAACCCACTAAAACAAAAATCCCCCACAAAACTCTACCATGCCCATGAGTTTAGTCTGGGATTTTTAATTGATTCCTTATACCTAGAAAAGTCTGTTTATATTTAGAACATGGGAGCCTGCTTACAGAACTATGCAACATGACATTTTTCACTTCTACACCAAAAAAAGAATGTTATTATAAGAAGGTAAACCCTCACGTTATGGATAGAAAGACTATGCTTAAAGAAAAAACAAAAAGAAAGTTAAAAAAGCAGCAAAAATAAGATTTACTTCATTTAGAAACATCAGTGACATACTGCATTTCACTCTCTTCATCATAACATTAGAGCACTGTATATGATGTCAGCTGTTCTCTGCAATCACAATTCTTTTGGTAAACTACATTGCCAAAAAGTAATTTAACACAACTGAGTTTTGCAGACAGAATTTTCCCCTGCCCCAAAGCCAAATCCAAACAACATAAACCTCAAAATAGTGGGATAAGATTTCCAAAACTAAAAAAAAATAAAATAAAAAAAAAATCACTTCTTTTCAGTAGACAAAGCCACTGTGAAAGCACTCATATCACAGTAGAAATTTAATAATCAAATCCACTAGAGTTGTTTCGCAAAATACTTTGAGGTATAACTTGTCATTTTCATTTAATAATTATTTCCCTTTTTTTAAAATTGGTAATGGCAGTTCGCTATTTCAAGGGACATCATTCAAAAGATACACTACAGATGGATGGAAAAAATGTAGTAAGGCACAGTTCAAAGAGGATGCTGTGGAAATAGGAGAATTTCTAAATTAAAAAGAGATGTTATTAAAAACAAAGGGCTTGATTTGCTTCTCATTTAGGGTAAAAAGTTTTGTTCCCTTGGTTTCAAATTGCACTGTCTTTGTCCAAGTAAGAGCTTCACAAGTCTTGTATTTTGTGGCCCTGATTTCAGTTTCTCCTGTTTCATCCTACTTAGGGTTAGAAGGCAGATGATTCTTCTCCACTATTTGAGCACCTTCCAAACCACAGTTGTACGTATAAAGAAATGAAACAGGGGAAGATATTAAAAGAAAGGCAAGAGGAAAGATAAAACATCAAGAAGAGATTCTTTAAAATGCACTAAGCAAAAAAATATATGAAACAATGATTTGAAAGCAGGAAAATTGAAAAAGCCCTATAAGCTTAACTAAGCATAGCTTTTGATCCAAAACCCAGACTGAAGAGGGAAACGTTTTTATTTCTGTGCCGAGAAGGTGACAAACATACTATTTATGTCTCATCCTATTTTGGTTTTATTGCATAATTAGCATTAGAAAAGAATGTTGGTGTGTTGATGCTGTTTGTTGCTGGCAATTGTGCAATAAACCTGCTCACTTTGCACAACAAAAGTCTTCCATGGGGGGTGTGTGAGTGCAGCAGAAGGTCTAAGGTAACGTGATCATGTGGGTGTTTTTTCATTTTCATTCCCACAATGGCAAGTTTTTGTGCACCTGCAATATGCTGTGTACATTTACCTGCCAAAGCCATACCTCCAAGGAGCCAAAGTAATTATTTACTGCTGTTAACCCCGAGACAGGACATATTAATGTGACTGAGACACGTACCCTTATTCATACAGACTGGTACTCTGCAGTACATGAATGACAAAGTATAAAAGCACAGTGGAATGATTTATGTTAATGTCAAATAATATTTAAATTGGCTTAATTAAATAGCTTTGCTAAAATGTGAAGATTAATGAGTCATAGGCCTGATGGAGTAAATGAAGAGACAAAACATAAATGACACCAGACTCCTCTCTTCCTCTCTTCACTTTTGCCTCCTATAATTATGAAAGCACTGGGATAATTGACTGTGTTCACTCATGTAAGTATTTCAGACACTACAAGAAAATGAAATTTCTCACAAACATAATAAACATAACAAACAATCAGTGTGCTTGCTCTGGCACATTCTTTCACTTATTGACTCATTTCATCGCATAGAATGTCAAAATGAAATGCAATGCATGCAATACAAAACCAGAGTGGAGCTGACGTAAGTGTTAGACAAGGAGAACCACTTCTGTGATCTGAATCTATGTTGCACCAACTAAAAATAACCTGGGTTTTAAAACTACAAAAGCCCCCTCCATAATGATGCCCATTATTTTCAGACTATTGCAATAAACCAGGTAACTAAAACAATTGCAAATATATTCTTGCACACAGCAAGTACCATGTCAAGTTAGATATTTTCTTCAGCATTACTTTAGGACTTCCTGTAACACTACTATAAAAACAATCTTTAGCAATAGTTAAGTATTTGAAACCAGATATTAAAAATAAACAGAAAATAATGTCCCATACCTTCTGTAATTGATCAAAAATATAAGATAGAGTCCTGGGAATGATGCCTCGATCACTGTAACGTTCTGCTCCTCCTGTGATGGTAAAAGTTTTGCCACTGCCTGTCTGACCATATGCAAAGATAGTACCATTATATCCAGCCAAAACGCTATACAATTAAAAAAAGGAAGATAATTAATATTTAAGGCAGAATGTATTTTCCATGATCAACTTTGTATAGAATCAAAATACAACTAACAGTAATTCCTAATTACAGGGCAATTGTCTTTGGTAATACAACAATGCACTTTAAGATATGTATTCCAGATTCTGTAGAATTCAAACTATCTAGAACAGAAGGATTTCTTGATGCCTTGACTTAACCCATTATTAGCTGATCATACTTATTACTATTTACACTACCTTTTCATACTTTTTAGCTTGGCAGATGAGTTTTTGCAAGGATGATATTTAATCTCTTTAAAGACTGTAGATGTCAGGAATTGTGCCATTGATACACTACAAGAATCTAGAAATACTTCACATGTGACTTCACTAAATGCAAACAGAGAAAGTCATATCGTGGTTAGAAATTCATGTAAGGATACTGTTATATCAGGGGCCAGTTTTTATTCAGAGAATATGGCCATACTGAACTATCAGACTATCCTTAGATAAGAGTATGCAGGAGAACCTCTGCTTTAATCAGTGTAATAAAACCTTCATTTACTATGAAAACACAGAAAACCACATCAGTAATAGCAAACTTCTCTGTTATAACTACGACTCTGTAGAAGAAGCTTCTGTGGAGCAGCCATAATGGCTATGTAATGGTATACCATGAAATGGCATTCACACTCATCATCTTTTTCACACCTCTTACTTCTATTTGCAGAAGCACCTAATAAAAGTCCAGTTCAGATACCTTTCTCTAATTCACCACACTTTCACCATTGACTTCCACCTGATTTCCACCAAACAGTAGATAAGCTTAAATATCTTAAATTTTGGATTGGATTTACTATGCTTAAGGACCTACTAATTTTCTTAGAATGAAAAGCAAAAATTATTCTTGTGCATTTTGTTTATTAAAAAAGTGATAAATAAGCTGGGATTCTAATAAATAAAAAGGGAGAAAACAACCCTTGCATAAGAGGAAAAGAAACATGTATATAGATAGCTGCTGGTCTGGCGCCACGAGAAATGCAAAGATTCTCCAACTTACTAAAGTTTATTTAAAGGCCTGAGTATTTGCCAAATTGCTTATTTTAATCCATTACAGTAGGATGTCAAAGACAAAAACAGAAACATGTTGAAAGGAGCTACAGTGAACATCTGCTCCCAAAACATGCAAAGACGGAATATATAGATATTAGACTCCAGATGTTAAAAATCAAAACAATTATTATAATAAAACACCTCATTCATCTATCTTAGGAATTTCTAGTGCCCACTGTCACAATATCTGACTGCTGACGACAGTAATGAGTTGTCAGAAGGTAGGGGGTATCAACAGAATTTCAGAGATGGCAGATTCCAACCTAGCAAGGAAAAATGATTCTTCAAGCAAATCGTAGTTAACTGTGCAACTCTTTGCCATGCCATGTTTAGGATGTTCAAATGTCACACAGATTTCAGCAGAGATTGGACTGAATCACACAAAAAAAATTTTTGTGGCTACATAAAAGTTTCAGGGCTACTAAACATACAGAAGTCAGAAAGTCCCTAAACTATAAATAACTAAAGACTAAGAGGATAGAAGGGGGAGGCAGCTCTACATGCTCACTCGGTTTATTTTTTCCCTCGGAGCATTGTCGGTTAGCCCCCGTGAGAGATAACATAGTGCACTAGATGGAACCTTGCTCTGATACAGTACAGTTGCTCTTCAGCTCTTACAAAAGAGGTCTCTGGCTCTTCAGAGCTAGCATTTGGGGTTGTTAAATTTTCTTACTCCTTCTCTTCTTTAAAGGTGTGTCTTGCAATGTGTTAAAAACTAGTAAATGTGCGGCTGCAAACTATTAACTTGACACCCCCACACTTCAGGAGAAGCTGTTGATTCAAATCACCTCACATGTAAACACAGGATAAAACGTCACATACCATATGCGGTCAAAACAGCTACAAAAGCCAGTGAGTTTTCTTTTTGCTATTTGATTCATATATTTCTTAGATTTTTTACAGTGCATCAGCACAGCTCTGGAAAGCTTTCCAGAAAACCCTGCAAAGTTAATAAAATGTGAACATATCCATGTCAATAATGCATTCTCATAATCCAATGCAATTACAGGTAATCTTAATATTGTATTACATGGACGATTTTTATTCCACATTTATGTTCCTTAAATTCTGAGGTAAAAGTCAATCTTATTTTCTAAATTTGTGTGTGTGTGTGAGTCTATATGTGTGCATGTATAATTATATATATACAAATAATTGCATCCTGTCCATATTTACAGAGCTCATTTCTTTCATTCAGAGTGTGTTACAGCTACCACCAAGTCAATTTAAGGACAGCCTGCTTGAGGTGCTAAGGAGGCCTGTAAGGAAAGAAGACTACCAATGATACCAGTGAAACTGCTGGCAAAGCCTTCTAAGAGTAACATGCAACTCCATCAGGACAGGATGGAGAAAATATTCCCTACGTCTGAGAAGCAAAACATTTTTATAAGAGACAAGGGTCTAGGAATTCAGTCAAGACTGACAAAACTCCTTTGGCTCAGAAGCAAGCTGTACACTATGATCTCACCTACTGAAAAGAGTAGAGGGGAAGGTGCAGTGAAAAGGAAAAGCCTCCACCGCATCGGCATGTGGAGAAAGAATTAAACTGATGAACTACACAAAAATCAAGGTTTTGTGTATACATATATAATTATGAAAGAACACATTTCAAAACTGAAGATGTACAACTACCATTCTAAGTATAACATTGCAAATATTAGATAATGTCAATTTTGAAGGTCTGTATGTGATAAAGGCTACATGGATTAAGTCATTAAAAATCCATGCCTTACGTGTCTTATTCACACCTATTTTAAGTAACTTCATTTGGAATCAATGGCAGTACAGGATGTTTTAGCACTGAGGCTTGTGGACAAATTATCACTATAGGAAATACCTATTGGATATACAGTTTGCTCTTTTCCACTTCTAAGTATTTCAAGTCAAAAAAACCCAACCAAAACTCCAGCAATCTAGTTTTAGTTCATTGTTTCAAGGAGTTTAACACTGAAAGGGTAACTACGTAGAGATGGACCAATACCAAATCAATCAATAAATCAATTAAGTGAATAAATAGTCAGGAAGTTTAAGATTTGTACGTAATATTTTCAAACTAAGATGCACAATTCCTTTAGGAAAATAAAAAACTAAAAAAAATTCATAAGCCTTTAGTCACCCAAAAAAAGCTGTTTAAGAAAAAAATACCAAACTATACCACACAATTACCCTTGGCAAAGTGAAAGGTACCTCAGATGCTAAAAGTTAGCAGAAAAATACACACATACTCCCTTTCATCCTGAAATATAACTGCAGCAGACACCAAAAAAAGTTAGCAACACCGACTATGACATGACAAGAGAAGAGCATATTTTCTAAACAATATCTACCAAAGGAACCCTTGAAGAATCTAATTTGCAAATTAAAGCTGTCCCCAAGAGTAGTGGAAGCGATTCTTTGCTGGAAAAGGTGGTAGAGAACCAGCAGCTCTTTCCTGCCTTTTCAGGAAAACCCGCTTTGCAAGATGTCCGTTTCCACAGGCAAAGTCTGCATCTTTGCTCTTTGGGGTCTCTAAACCAAAGTCCCAAATTTTTGTTGAACCTAGTATTTGAAATTACACAGGTTGACACAGATAGTGGTGGTAGTCATGTGAGGACTTTATATTACTCATAAATAAAAACTATACTAAAAGGGTATTTTCAGTCACGCTTCCTTGGCATTATCAGAATATCCAAAACTGTGCATATATTTTTTTCTCTCTGAAACCTGAATTTTGGCATGGTTAAGGAGACATTTTGTTGAATAAATAGTCTCTATACTACTTCAAACAAAACACATCAAAGATCCATGATCCAAGGAGAGGCTTTGCAGAAAAGATCTTTCACGCACTTTTACAACATTGTATAGCACCCTGTGCAGAAGTTAATGGATGACTTCCAGACACATTAGCTAAAACAGTGCTGGAGAAATCTGTCTCTAGCATATTTTACCAAAATTATGACTGTCAGAGTTACTGGGGGAGGTCTCTTTTTTTTAATCATCAATACCAAGCTAGAACTAAAAATGCCTACTACAGAGAAAAATGACTTTAAAATATGATGACTAAAATCTTCTCTAAATTTGTGTATTTGTTTCATTCTATTGCAGGGATCATTTTCATTAGTCACCGAAACATGCAGGCATATATTTGTAAAACTTTGTGATAGACTTTGTTTTTATAAGAAGAAAAGAATGGTAGATATTAAAAAGTCAGTTTCTAACAAATAATTTGTTGATTCGGCTTTGCTTGTACTGCTTATAACCACATATTTCATGTTTCTATCTGAAAAAAATATAGACCAATTTAAATGTGTAAAGGAAAAACTTAAGTTGTCATGTGCATGAGCAGTAAGTCTGACTTGTTGAAGTTCATACCTGTGAACAGTAAGATTCATTGAAAGGGGACAAATCTCATTGGCCTCAATTTCTGCATATAAGGAAATCTCGAAGAAACCTGCCCAAGACTTCAAATTCTGTCAAGGTAACTTCCACAAAAAACATGACATTTCAGGCAAAACACGGACTTGCAATACGTCTGCAAAAAGTTGTATTTCAATCTAATTTAACATACTAAGCTGTCTTCATGGCTTCTTATTAATATGTGGAAGATCTCAGTTTCATGACTGCCAAGAAAGGCCCCAAAAAGTCAAAAGCTGCACATTCAAAGAGAGCAGAATTAATCAAATTAAATCTCAATATTTTAGATTTAACTCATGATGCCAGAATATCAGGATTTCCAGATTTTGTAGCATAAATGATAATTGTGCCAACACTTGGCAAATGTATATATTTAAATCAAATCTTTATTTTTGTGTTTCAGTGAAAATACATGTGGTCAACTCATATGAAGGCTCACATATCACAAAACTGAATATAAGAAAAAATAATGTCTGCTTGATATATTAATTGGAAATGGAAACATGTACATCCATGTAGCCACATCTACATATGTTCACTGCATGTGAGGGTAGGTGGGATGATAAATGTTAGTCTTATCTTTATGATCACTGTAAGAAAAGTCAATTCAAAGCAAAATATTGGTGAAGAACCATCATGATTACCTGCTAAGTATTATGAGCTCATCAAGAAGTATTTATGCAATAAGCAAGTCTCTTTAGCAAAGTTGGTATCATTGAATAACACAAAATTGTGCAAAAAGATTTTGCTTGGTGGAAATCAGAATAAGACAGAGTGCAGGGAAAAAAGAAAATAACAGCATTAATTGCAGGCAACCAACTCCCAAAGTATGAATAATTATCATTACATGCCTAAATCTTCTTTATCCTTTTATTGTGCATTATACTTTATCATCAAATTACATTTTCTTTCCAAGATGATTATAATTTAGAAAAGGATTAGATCTGTTCTTACATTTTACCCAAAGAATTGAATGCTTCTTTTTTGATCAAGCGTTGAAAACTTACTGCTGGCTTTTAGAAACACAACAGCTTGTGCTTCATCTAACAGAGCTAAACAGCAACAAGTTTAAACAAAAAGAAAGCATTGAATATATCCTCTATGTTGCTTAGAATTTAAATCACACCCTTTCCAAGCAAAAGGTGGTTTGTGCACACAGCTGACTAAGGAGATTGATTTGATCCCACTGCTAAATAAACCTAATCATATATTGTGACAGCAACGTGATGGGATAAATTAAAAATGTTCAAGTTTTACCTCCCGCTATGACACAGACTCTCAAAAATCTCCCACAACAACAGTGTTTGAGACAGAAATTACTTTTAGTGTTTTTCTAACCAGAATACTAAAATATCCACTGGAAAAGAATTCTCCACCTGCAAAGTATCATTAAGTAAGACCATGATGTACAGCTTATTCAATTCAATGACCACCTTTCCAACACGTCACCAAGCTTTAGGAGGCCAATTTAATGCAGATTTTTTGCTGCTGTAAATGCTTGAACATACTACAGGATTTACACTTATCTGCATGCATCAAAAGTACATCTAATAACTTAGAAACTCCCAACATACATTCTACAAATATTTTTTCCAATTCACATGGAATACTCTTGATTTAAATACTTCTCTCGTTTTGAAAAAGAGACAAAAATGAATTTTTAAATGCTTTCTCTTCTGCACCTTGGACTTTGAGAAACTATGCATTATCAGGCACAGGACAATTTTTACATGAATGTAGAGGAGAGCAACACCATGTGGGGTTTTTCCCCGTCAAATTTTCTTCCTCACTTACCAATGAACTTGCATGTTCTAACTTACTTGTAATTAGTGGTGGTTTGAAAACACGCACAGTGAGATATGAACTTTCAATACGGAAATTCATTTCAGACCCCTCTTTAAATGAGTGCTGTTGCAGAGTTATGTACTGGCAGTTCCAGTCACTCCACTGCCTTGTTTCATTCCTGAAAGATGTCTAATTCCTAAATATAGTGTGATACAGAAGTATAACTCATGGAAGTAATTCCACTTAAATTGATAGATATGTTATGTTTACAACCGCCTAACATACCTCAAGTGAGAAATTCCTCAAGTGAGAGCTAGACAATTTATGGGTAGTTACTACAGTCTAAAATATCATTCAGTACTTTGTCCTTGAGTATCTGAGACAATATAAATAGTGGTAAAAGCCCAGTGACAGTAGACAGAGGTTGAAAGCAGACTGAGGTTGTTGTATTGTGGTTGGGTTTTCTGACTACATTTCGTTTTAATTTCCACTGAAGATAATTTGTTCTATTTAAAGCTTATGGACACAGAACTTTTCATTTGTTTCTGTGCTCATTGTTAATGAGACTTTAGGAAGGCTTTTGCCTAAGTATAACCAAGAACTCTGCTTCAACTGCTGCTGCACTGTTTTTGCTGAATCAAACAGACCAGTCACCTTCAAAATCTGAAAAAAAGAAAAAAGAAAAAAAAAGAAAAAAAGGAAAACAAACTGTCCTTCTTGAGTTCTGTCAGTAGTTTTGAGCTCCTCAGCAGATGAAAAATGCTCCAAAGAAACTGAAGTGAGCTTGAGAGAACCAATTGAGTTCAGGCTGCAGCACATCATGCACAAGAACCCAAGTGAACTGTTTCCTATTGACCCTGCGAAGAGAAAGCCTTACATGTACCTAATTACCGCCTTTGCAATGGATCATTAGAGATGGACTCAAACTCCTCCCAGAGGCTTACAGTGGTAGAACACAAAGGAGTGGTCACAAGTTGCAAGGGAAGAAACTCCAAGCGGGTATAAGGAAAATATTCTTCACAGTGAGAGTAGTTAAGCCTTGGAACAGGTTCCCAGACGGATTGTGGGATTCCCATCTTTGGACATTTTTGAAGCTCTACTGGACAAGGGCCTGAGAAATGTGATCTAGAAGCTAGACCTGCTTTCCTCAGAAGGTTGGTCCAGATGACCTACAAAGATCCCTTCTTAACTAATTATTCTAATTTGTTGAAAAAGTTCAAAGTGAAAGTTTTGTACAAAGTTTATAATATGGATAAATAAAACAAAGAAAAAGCCTTATTAAGTAAGACTAAATTCTGTGAGTGTTTTTAAGTAGGTAAGAGAAAATCCTGAGAACAAGAAACAACTTTCATCTCAAAAACTTATTTACTTTTATTTCACCTTCATATTATTATTTTTACCTGAGTTCCGCCATCTTCCTTTCAAATGAGTAGAAACATAAAGGCATGTGGTTGAAACAAATATTCAATAACTATAAAATACTAGACTAATGAAAAAAGCAGAAAACACCAGCATCTTTGATATTTGGATACTGTTGGCCCTCTCTTTATCTCAGTTATTGCAGACCTGAAAAATTTTACCAATGTCCCTCACTTTCCTTCCTTTCTTTTATCTCAAAAAAACCTCAATTCATTGACATTAAAAAAATAAATTAACACTGTTCTGGCAAAACCAGCACCCCCCCAAATTATATTGCAGATAAAAAGAAAGAAGAACTTAATTTCAAAGATCTGGAAAATAAGTTTTCAGGAGAATTTGTCTTTACAGAGACTCAGTTCTCAGGTATCTTCTAACACTTGGAGGTCAGACTAAAGTTTCTTTTGATAAACAAATTATCTCAGTATGACATTTTTTCTTTATGCCTTTGCCAGATTTGTGGAACAAATCCAAACTGGTAATGCCTCATCTTTAAAAAACAAAACCGATTTCCAAATGTGCATGTAGCTGTTTTTGAGAGATTAGTGCAGGCAAGTTTCCTTAGAAATTTCAGAAGTTTTCCTACAGAAAAAAAAAAAAAAAGTAATATATTTTCTTGTTCTAAGATCTCTAAATGTATTTAGAATTTCACCATAAACACTGCAACAGATAAGTGACACAAAGATATTCTAAATCAAAGCTGTCAAACTAACTTATAATAAGCAGCCCATTCTCGAACAATTCTAAATTGCACAATTTAAGTCAAAACACACAGAAGCAACTAATAGCCATTTGAGAAGAAACATCAATGACACTTTTCACTTTTTATTGCCTCATAATGGTACTCCCTTTGAGAAAGAACAGCTAGCATTACTATCTAATTTCTCAATTTAAGGGAAAGTTTAAGCTACACTTCTTTCAAGATGACATCTGAAACAATGTGTCCTTTTGCTTTACATCACAGGTCTTTGTGATGCAGATGAGCCAAACCACTACTTCCAAGACTGTGTGACAAATATATCCAGGTACAAAATGGATAATTGTTAATAAAAATATTTTTGCTACATTTTCTGTAAGAATACACAGCAGAAAAAAACTCACACAAAACCAGAAGAGAGTAAACTGAAATAGTTTATATACTACAGATGCTAATTCTTAGGATAAACATAGCACATGAGAAGAAACCAGAACCTGCAGCAAAGGGAGCATTATCCCCAAGGCCATCAGATTTTTCAAAAGATCACAGGTGATTGCCATTAGGTTTATAAACAGCTGAGCTATTTCTTATTTGCATGAGACATCTGAAGAGAAAGTATTTTCAAATGTTATTCTTTAATAAATCAAGAAATCAAACACCAAAACATTAGCCATATTAGAACTGAAAACCCAACTAATTCAAAACAGCTAACATTTCCTACTTAATTTCTGATTGTATACATCATCATAATACTAATATTTGAAACATTTTAAGAGTAGCCTTGTTTAGTCCTGAGGCTAAAGCAATGCTTAATAATTAGCAAACTGTTAAAGTAGGATATTATATTTTCTCTGTTTTTCATAGAGTAACAGAATTAGTGCTGCTTCTTAAACATCAAATTGACTCTGCACAAAAACATTATCAAGAATACATATTTAAAATTTAAAGGAAAAGGAACAATGTAAGAGATGACTCAAGGATAGAAAAAAAGTAATAAAGTTCAAGCAAATTACATGCTTATAATGGTTTGCAGAGGCTGGCACTTTTGACTGAAGAAGCAAATTAAACAAACTAATGCCTGGTGCCTCTGAAACCACAAGGAAGATGACAATGTAACTGGACTTACAGAAAAAGAAGTAGTGGCCCAACATCAAAGAAAACACACTTAAAAAAGAAAAAAAAAAAAAAAAAAAGAAAAAGAGAAAAGAAAGTTGCATCCAATTTCCATCCATCCAAGAACAAACTAGAAAGGTTTTAGGATCCTGAGAATTGCATTTCTGGTTTTAGTTTAAATAATGCCCAAGAATTTTTTTTCTGAGCATTCAAGTCCGTAACCAAATTTTCTCAGGACTGTAAGAATGCATGACAAAGAGCCTCAAAATGTTGCAGAACTATTTCATTGATATTTTTCTGCTATTCTCTTTTCCCTGGCAATACACATCAAAAAACTGTTCTCTTAGTAAAGTGACTTCAACAACAGAAATGTGTGTATTTGCAACAGCTTTTTCATGCAAGAGAATGTTGACTTTGAAAGAAACAAATAACGAAGAACATTTTGCTATGAAAAACTATGGTCTTTAAGAGAAACAGGGCAATTCTTATTGTCCCACAATGGAAAGGAAAATGGTGTCACTAAACATAGAGTGAAATACATTTCAGGCCCAGTTCAGGACTCCATTAGCCAAGGAACCTCATGACTCTGAAGACATTTTGAAATACATATCTTTTTTCTAAAAAGAGGTAAAAAGGGAGTGGATAAAAACATGAAAGTACTTCAGTTATTGTCTACTATAAAAAGACAAGCAAAAGTATCCTTAAGTATTATCAGTGACAACACAAACATCATTTAGAATACATGCTTGACCACATTATAACGCTCAGAGACAAAACCTTGATTTCATTAAGGATGGTTTTATAAGTCAATTTTAGCATTAAAGATAAAGACTCAGCTATTTGGAGATAATTGTATACCTAAACACCATTGATTTTAATAGCATTTAAGTACTTTCAAGTACTTAAAAATACCTAAACCACAAAATTAAAGCCTACATAATGGAAAAAATAAATACAGAAAAAAAGTCTTTTATCAGCTAACCCTGAAATAAAGGAAAAGAACACCCCTTCCAGTTTATTAAAGCACTGTAGAGGTGAACTGTTCAACTGGAAAACATTTCCATATTCTAGCAAAACGCTCCAAAGGGAAAAAAATTAACCAGTCTCTCACTAGTTAATTTTGATACTCTGAGCTTTTGTTGAGGATAATTAAGTCCATAGTATGTAACAATGAGACTTTTAACCCTTCTCTTTCCAAATGCACTCAAATAAGATAAAGATTTTTTTTTCTGCAGTCAACATTAAATGCAGAAATATTTAAAGTTAAGTGTTTGAGCTAATCTGAAGCTATATGTGATAATGCCAGATAAGCAAAGAAGTATCTTTTGGATGAGAAAATAACATAGCAAGCATTATTTTTAAGTCTATTTAGCTTATTCTAATGAAGTTTTAAATTCACTGGCTCTTCAATTTCTCTGTCTTTCTGCTTTATGTGGGACTTTAGAGAAGAAAACAGGAGGAGTGGGAAGAAAGAAAATGAAATTATAAAGAGATAGATATATTTTTCTTCCATGGAACAACTTGAGAAAGGCTTAGTGTCCAGATGAAGATGTTTGTTTTCCTACAAGTGCTAAATACAGGATTGTGCAATAGCTGGAGGAATAATTTGCAGAATCACAGCTTAAACCGAGGGGTCAGACAATGAATGAGAAAGTTGGCACTTGAATTAGTATTTCCCAACTCACTACAAGTTTAGATTTTGAGCAGTATGTTCGATAAACAAGCAAACACTATGCAGAAAATCCGCTCCCTCCAGCATGAGATTTTCTCCCTCACTAAAACCAGTACAAACTTCAGCAATGCAGACAGTAAACTGAGCAAAGAGAATAGCATATTGGAAAATCCTCCTGTTTCAGAGTGGCATTCCATCCACACAATGAATGCAGAAGTCTTCATCAGGCTTAAATATTTGCCTTTGCAAACTGTCAAATATCAGCATTGTTTGATTATGAAAATGGAGGAGAAAAAAAAAAAAGTAGTGCCAAAAGCACTGCCTTACATGTTAAGACAAAAGTAATAAGGACAAGATTTAGGAATATCTCCACAGATATTAATGAGAGTCCCTAACTTAATGAAAACTATATGGGGGGGATAAGATTTTCATTAGGTTTACTTTTTCATTACACTATATACAGAATTATTTTCTAAGGCAATGAAGTCAGCTTATATTAAAGACAAAAAAAAAAAAAGAACTGGGCATGGATTTCTACGGCTATACAACAGAAGAAGCAACAGTAGCATTGCTATTTTAAGAGTCAAAAATGGAGCCTTAGTATGCATAAAATTCTCAGGAGATTGTATATCTCCTGGATTCAGACATGTCAGTATTTAGAAAATTAGAACATCAATCCACTTTTACAATGAGACAAAGACTTGCCAGCTCTCCTCCGAGTAATACAACAAAAGCAGAAATAGCTTCTCCCTGGTTACTTGCAAGATCAACAACGTACCATTCTGCTACTGGTTTGGCAATGCTGTCAAAAATCACATCTTGTTTTGTGTCTTGACCAAAAATTTTCTGAAATCTGAAAATATTAAGCAAATAATAATTGCTTAGAATGTCAAAACACTACTTGATTCACACATTTTTGTTTGTGTTTGCAATAGTCAATGTTTACATCATTAGGCTTACATAACTTAGTACAATGTTTTCCCTGTAGTCTTAACCACAGCTTGCTGTTGTGCTATTGTACATAAATAGGCTGTACACAGAGCTGCTTTGACAAGATCTGCACAATAAAATCCTCTGATAAAATCATGTAGCTTAGAAAAAAATAAACCGTATTTTAAATCTATCAAGAGAATTAGTGTTTGTAACTGGCACCATACCGAATCCTGGATAAATAGATTACACTATAACCAAATACAGCATCCCACCAGTAGAGCCAGGCTCTCGTTTTTTCAAGCTATTTCCTTCATTCTGCTGCACAATTACTGTAGGTCACAAAGAGATATTTTATTCAATATGTTTTGTCATTTTCTATTGAAAATTATCTGCAGTTATTTCACAGAATCAGAATTCTTGAGGTTGGAAGGGACCATTTGCTCCAATCCCCCTTCTCAAAGAAAAGCCATCCAGAACAGGGTTCTGTCCAGTCAGATTTTGACTATTTCCACATATAAAGGCTGCACAACCTCTCTGGGCAACCTGCTCCAGTATTTGATCACTTCACCAGCACAGGAAGGATATCGATCTTCTCTCTTCCCATCCATCAGTGCTCCTGCTGGAGTGAGTTCAGAAAAGGCCACTATGATGATTAGAGGGATGGAACATCTTTCCTTTGCAGAAAAGCTAAGAGATTCGGGATTGTTCAACGCGGAAAAGAGAAGGCCTTGGAGTGACCTAATTGTGGTCTTACAGTACCTGAAGTGAGCCTACAAGAAAGATGGAGAGGGACTTTTTACTAGGACACGTAGTGGCAGTGCAGGGGGGAACGGCTTCAAACTGAGGGTAGGTTTAGATTACATATTAGGAAGAAATTATTTACCGTGAGAGTGCTGAGGCACTGGAACAGGTTGCCCAGAGAAGCTGTGGTGCTCCACCCCTGGAAGTGTTTAAGGCCAGGTTGCATGAAGCTCTTAGCAACCCAGTCTAGTGGCAGAGGGGGGTGGAACTAGATGATCTTTACGGTTCGTTCCAACACAAGCCGTTCCACGATTCTGTGATATTTCCTGTATTTCAATTTGTGCCCATTAACTCTTGTCCTGTACATGGGCACCACTGAGAAGCATCTGGTTCCATCTTCTCTATCTCCCCTTTCCCCATCAGGTGTTAATAGATACTGATAAGATCGTCTTGAGCCTTCTCTGAGGTGAACAAACGCAGGTCCCTCAGCCTCTCCTCACATGTTAGACTCCTCAGTCCCTAATCATCTTTATACCCTTTTGCTGGAGCCCAGAACGGGACACAGAATTCCAGATGTGATCTCACTGGTTTTGATGAGAGGAAGGACCAACTTCCCTGATCTGCTGGTAATGCTCTTCTTAATGCAGCCCGGGGGATGTTGACATTCTTTGCTGCAAATAGTGTATTGCTGACTGATGTTCAACTTTTTGTCTACCAGTATACAAGGCATGCATATCTGCTTTCAGTCAGCCTTGAGCCTGCCCTAGTTATTCCTCAGTGGGAGCAGGACTTGGTATTTCATTTTGCTGAACTTTGTTAGATTTCTATTGATTCATTTCTTCAGTCTCTTGAGGTCAGCAGGAACGGCTGGTGCATCAACCACCCCTCCCTGTTTCATACTGTCTGTGAACTCGTGGAAGCTACACTTGGTCTCATCACCCAGGCCATCAACGCTAAACAGGACTGGACCCTTGTATTGGCTAGCTAGTGACTGGCCTCTGACTGCTCTCTGAGCCCCTGATGCAACCCTCTGAGCCCAGCAGCTCAGGTTGTTTTCAGCACGCCTCACTGTGTCCTTATCTAGGCTTTCCTGATCCCATTCCTCACACAGCATTGCTGAGTCACATGACAGTGCTCCCACCCATTCTACCCCTACTTCTAATATTGCCATTTAGCCAGGAGATGCTTCTTCGTCCAGTCAGGCCTCCTGCTGCCTTTGCATCATTTTCTGTTCAATGTGGATGGATTGTTCTTGAGCTTGGAGAAGGTGATCCTTGAAAATCAGCCAGTTTTCCTGGACATCTCTTCAGAACTGTGTCTCGGAGAATTCTTTCAAGCAGATCCACGACCAAGCCAAAGTCTGCATTCACGAAGTCCAGTGTTGTGATCCTACTTTTTGCCTTACTCCCTTCTCTCAGCACCCTGAATTTCACTATCTCATGGCCCCAGCACTCAAAGCTACCTCCGGGCTTAATATCCCTCAACAGTTCGTCCATTTTTGCAAATACCCTGATTGGCTTTTTAACAGCATGTTAGAAAGTTGTCATCCACACATTCCAGCAGCGTCATTTACCGCTGATGCCCTGCTGTGTTGCCCCCCTGTTTGGAACTTTATATTCCCACAGAACTTCCCAGGGTGTGCAGAAAGGCCTTATGGACATTGGGTGTGTAGGAAGGCACCGTGCTGACCCATGCAGTGGGTACAGTATCACAGACAAATGCCATGCACAAAATATAAATGGACATATTCTATCCTTCTAATGCTCAATCAGTCAAGTAACTCAAACAATCATTCTTGCATTGTCCTAAGGATAATAAGGCATAGAGTTTCTCAAAATCCATCTCTACAGAGCTTTTAATAACTTATAAAGTCAGACAAAAATATCAGCATTCATTAAGTCAGGCTTGGGCATCTGCAACCTAAGAAAGTTTTGCATAATAATCTATTTGGAGAGGGCAGCTCCTCTCTTTCCAAGCAGATTACCTTAGCTGATGTAAAATGACATCAGTCTGAGCTGCAGTTGTTTATGTAGAGCTCTCTTTTTAAAGACAAACAAATTACTTGTTGTTTATTATTAAAAAAAAAAGCATATCCAAATTGGAAAAAGACAGTCTTGACCTTATCATTAGAGGTGATTATATATCTAGCTTTATTCATCATCAAAATTTTAATGTGTTACCTCACTTTTCTGTTGAAGTAATAAAAATGTTTGATATTGGTGTAGTGATTTTAAGTTCCTAAAAAATATTTACATTCTACACCCAAGGATTTGTTTCTTTCAACAATTTCTGCTTTCCTTTACCTTGCTTTGCCTATGCCTGAAACACAGTTTCTAAAAAGTGTTTCACATCAAGACTTCTTTAGCCAGCCTATGACAAGTCATTATATCACAAGAGAACACACAGTCCTGCTTCAGTCTTCAAACAAAAATTCAAAACAAGGTGCAAAAATAGAACTGATAAATGAGTCTTTGAGACGAGACTTAGAAATGCATAATGACTTGCAATGGACAGACAGTAGGATGACAATTTTATCCAATGCTATCAGACCCACTGTAGTGAAGAACATATGCAGAAGTATTCCTCTTGTTAAGGGAGTTATATGAAATTAAACCCATCTATACCATAATTTAATTTTAAAATTAGGCTTTTCCTGATTCTATATATCTATATCAATACACATAATGCTGTCAATCACTAAAGGCAGAGGGTACAAAGATAAGGCTTCTACTCACTTGAACTTGTAGCTTTCTCGTTTATTATTGATGAACCCATCTGCTAAGTCACGTGGCACAGAAATCTCCAGACTGGGCAGAGGTTCCTCATCATCAACCAAATAACTCTTAATAAGGATGGATACAAATTCACACAATAATTTCATCAATAAAACAGCATTGCCCTTAGATATAACACTCACCTAAGCTTAGCATCTGTAATTTTCTGGAGATAAACCTTTCACAAATTGCACTAAATATGTGAGCAGGTCTTCCTTAACTACTACACAACAAAACCAGCACACACCAGCATTATCCTGTCACCATGTAAACAGTACAATAATTTTTGAAACAAAAGCGTAGCCTCTTTGATATAATTTACTTACTAAATCACTTTAATATCTGCGATGTTATAAAAAACAAAGCACGGCCCCCAGTTCAAACCTTTCCAAAAAATCTGGAAGAATACATTTGGAAAGGCTACGACAAGACAAAGGCTGCGACGAGAAGAGCTGGTTTAAAACGAGAAGGCAATTAAGAGACCTAAATGCACGGTTCCTGAGGAACACTTTCATTATCTTTATTATCCCTTGAGAGGGCAGCTGGGAGCAACACGTTCCCCTCCCTTGCTCAGAACCCTGTTGAACTGCACAAACTCAGCGACGCGTGCCAAGTGTTTTCCTGCAGAGCCTTTCCCTAATAACTAGGTTGGAAGTAAGTTCCTCACCCACTTCCCCCAACAGTTACAGCCTAAACTCCTCTACTTCATAGTTTTATGAACTTCCCAAGGCTCCGGAACGCAGGAGATTTTCACCGCACACCCACCCGCGTAGCAGCCTCTCCGTCCCCGCCATCCGCCCGAGCC
>VZRR01005733.1:634214-701936 GCA_013398015.1 Oreocharis arfaki
GGGGGAGGCCCCGCCTCGCTCCCCCCACCTGCGCGGGGAACGCGGGTCCCGGGGCAGCCCTTGGCTATCCCCGACCTCCCCAGTGCACCCCCGGGGGCACAGCTCCCGGCCTACCCCCGCCTGCTGCCGCCTGCCCAGCGGCTTCACCCGCGCGTACACCCGGATCGTTTCCTTCACCATCGCCGCCGCCGCCGGCCCCCGGCAACGGTAACCGGGCACGGCCGGCGGGCACGCGCCGCGGCGGGAGCGGCTCCCGGCCCTCACACGCCTCAGGGAGCGGGGAGCGGCCGGGCTNCCTGCCCCAGGTGTCCGCCTGCCCCAGGTGACTGCCGGCCGCAGGTGACCGCCTGCCGCAGGTGTCCGCCTGCCGCAGGTGACCGCCTGCCCCAGGTGTCCGCCTGCCCCAGGTGACCGCCTGCCCCAGGTGACCGCCTGCCGCAGGTGACCGCCGCCCGCAGGTGTCCACCGGCCGCAGGTGTCCGCCGGCCGCAGGTGACGTCCTGCCTGGCAGGTAATACCGACTCCCCGCCCGCTGCGCTCCCCGCGGCCCGAGTTTCACGGCTGCGAGCGAAGGGAGCTCGCACACTGCCCAGCCCAGAGGTGCGGTGCTCCAGGGATTCCCCGCCCGATCTCTTGTGCCGCACCTGTTTGTCGGCAGGGATCTCCCGGCTCAGCCCACCCGCAAAAGGCTCAAGAGAAGATCTTTTGTCGTTATGCAGTTGAAACACAATGGAGGGAAATCGAGAGGAAATACCAAGATTGCAGGCAGTGAGGACATCAGTTCCTTAATTCTAATATAAAAATCGTTGTGAAAAAAAAACCTGGTAGTGGAAAAAGAGGCTGTTGTCTTGCTATGAGAGCTAAACTTAAAGAGCAGTAATAGCAGAGCCCCATCATTCTGTGAAATGGTTACTGAAGAGTCACACAAACAACACGATGGTATTTTGGCCTTAGTTTTGGTGGGATATAGCGGTAGGGATCAGATTACAGTGATTGCAAGCACACTAATTTAAATGAAGTGAAAAATCAGGGACTTGATTTCAGAGGAGGATAGAAATTTCTCTGACTCAGACGTGGTAAAAGTATGTTGAACTTGTATTCCGAATAGGAAAAACAGTAGGGAAAAGGTTTTCTCTCTCAGCTAAGTAAGTAACTGTCTCAGAAAGTGTGTGAGGCTTAAGTAGTGAGCCTTCAGGGAATAAAATAGAAAAGGACTAATCACCATCTAAAGTCAAGTACAGAAGTCAAAAGGGTAAAAATGAAAACAAATGGAAAATATTACTTGGTGATTAAATAAAGAGTGAAGGAAAAATAGGACATTGGAATGGGATAATGGAATAAATAGTAATTATCTTCTCAGCATTGCTCCAAAACTATGAAAAAAGTTTGCCTCTTGTTGGTAGGGATGGGGATGTTGAAGGCGATGTCAGGGGCAGAAGAGACTGAAGGAAGAGAAACGACTGCAGCCAAGAGGGAAGCAGAACTCACAGTGTTCAGTTAATTTAGACTAGGAAATCAGGATTTGTAAGAGAAGCATAAATAATTTCAGCTCCAGAACTCCGAAAGAATTGGGATGTTTAATGGAAGGTTCGGGAGCTGGGTTTGTTGGTTTGCTTAGTTTCGAACTGAAATGATGCAGGACAGTACAGTATTCTTTGAAAAGTGCAAGTGTAATAGTCGGCTGTGTTATTTAGCAGCTTAGCTGGATTGTGAGTTAGCTGAGCAGCAGACATTATAATATTGCAGTTAATTGTGAGTAAAGCAATTTTGTGTCTGCCAGTGTTCAGTAGCTGGAGTATGGAGCTGGGTGAGTGGCACAATTGCTTCTGGCACCAAGCCTGCTCTGCAAATGGTTTAGGTGCCTTTCTTCAGCCTGAAGCCTGAGCTATAAACTCTGAGCCAGTGGCACAGTGAAGAGACACTGTTTTTTTTAAGGATAGTCTGAATATGCTATGGCACAGAGAAGCCAACAAGCCAGCTTAGACTCAAGCTGCTTCCACAATAAAAGCGTAGGCTGAATTTCTGACAGGTGAGGAAGAATCCTGGGCCACCTGCAGAATGATCACTTGCATAGCAAGAGAAGAACAAAGGTAACAGGAAGGACACAATTTTTTTCTGAAATACCCTTTCTGTTACGCAGCTGTCCTTGCAGAAATGCTGGAGTGTGCTCCATAATATATTGCCTTCAAGAATGGCATGCTCCATACTATATTTCCTTCAAGAATGTTAGCCAAGTAGCACCCAAATCAGAACTAGTACTCTAGGTTTACTCATCCTTTTGCAAAACAAAATCTGCATCATTAATTAGACCATCGAAATTATTCAGGTTTTCCTCTTGGCTATTTTATGTATTATGCTGACTGGAAAAGATGTGAGATCAGTGAAAGGATTTTAAGAGGAGTAAGAACTCAGTTAAAGGTGATCTGTTATAGTTTAAAGAAAACAAGTATTCTTGGACTGTAAAGAAATTTTTAGCAGGCTTTTTGTGAGACAGAGATTATGTGATATTTTAGTTATATAACTTTGTGCTAAGAAAGGGAGTGTGCATTAATTAAACTCATGATGATGTGGCTGAGAGTTATATGTGCTGAAAAGGACCAAAATATACAGAAGAAGATGAATGACCATGAGGATTAGAGTAACAGACATGGATAACCATGAAATGTGTTATAAGTTGCAAAATGTTGAAGGCTTGTAGGATTGAGGGCTAATGACAACACATTCTACTACAATCTGGAATCCATTCAGCTAGAAATGTCAGAAGATCTTCTGGTTGTGAAAGTCCAGAAGACAGCTGCCAACAAAGAAAAGCTGTGGTTCTTCAGTGGACTGAGAATGTCTGCTAAAAAGGAAAGGAAGCATTCACGCTGTTGTGCAGAGTCCTGGCAAGACCTTCAGCATAATTTCTCTGTGTGCTTATGTTCAGCTCCTTTTATTTCTGCAAGCTTTTGAATACAAGGGCTACTAGAATAGTTAAACTGATGGAGATTTTGGCGTAAGAGAACAGACCTGTAGGACTTCGTTTATTTAGCAAAGGCTAAATATGAGAGGCTGTATGAGTGAATATGAATACACTATGGGTAATAGATGTGGAAATAAAGGAATCCTCCAAGACAGATGGGAGAAAAAATGAAGATAATTTAGGGTGAATAAATGCACACTGGAAAGTAGAGGAAAATGAATTGCATTAGGTTCTTGATTGATGCCTTTGGATACTGGAGAAAACAGGATTAAGTTCTGAAAGAGTACTACACGATCTCTTATATTAACAGAGGTTTGACCCAGAAGGTGAAATCAAGAACTTCTATTCCAAAAAGTCTTTTTCAAGACTCTAGAAACATCTTTCCAGGACCATACTATGAACAAGAAGGCAAATATAGTGCACACCTTCTTCCCCTAAGCCACCTGATGCGACTTAACCTCACCTTATTTTCTTATCCTAACCATGATAATATCTCCTTGCCAGGAGATACCTATTTTCTTTCAATGTCACTGTCAACATGTAATGAATTTATTAAAAAAGCATCATGTTCTCAGTTACAACTTTTAGGCCATAGGGAACCTTCAGTCAACTTCATAGTTTGAAAATCTGTAAGATCTGTCCTAATTAGATTGGTCAACAGTTGCACATTTCACAGAAAATATTAAATAAATACCTCCAAGTCAAAGAACTTCCACAGCTTGATTATTTATCTTCTTGTCCATCTTTAGGACTTCTTTTCATCTGTAGGAAATCAAACTTTCTCTCTTTACTGACTCTTATTTTCTTAGTCTTTGTGTTCTGTGTCTACTTCAGCTTGTCCAGTACAGGAGATAGTAAGAAACTGAGTATGATTCTTCTAAGTCTTATCACTGCAGTTTTAATTTTCATATAGAGCTCCTAAGGCATTTAAATCTAAAGTTCAGCATTTCATGTCATCCTCTTAGAAGAAACCCATACACTCAGATATCTTCAAGAAAGAAAAGAAAAGATTAAACTTTTCCTCACTTGCTTCAATCGTTCCAGCAATTTAAGAACAAGGTCAGGTGTTGTCTGCACTTCAGTAGTCTGAATGCAGCTTCATTTGTGCTTAAGAGGAAGAAGTGCTGATAAATACTTCAAGAGGTTCAAAGTGGTTTCAAAAAGTGCCCATTTTGTCCTTGAGTTCAATAAGAAATTATCCTTTTGCTTTAGGAATTAATAGACAAAGTTTTATGTTGGTTCTTACACAAGAGGTCAGATTTCGTACCTTTAAAATTACTTCCAACTTCAAAATAGATAACCTCGAGGGGGTTTTTTGTACCCTTGAGTTTGACTAGCTTACATGTGAGTATTTTTGTACTGGTTCTGAAAGTGTTAAGCAGAGAAAAATTTGTGCCATTGTGGAAGATAAAATTGTAGCAGGCTCCTATTTTTACAACTGCTTTGAGACATGAATTTAAGAATGGAGACACATGGAGACCCAATCTCTCAGTATTTTGTAATAATATTGTCTCCTAGTATCTTATTTGCTGAAGTAATTTGGGTATTAATATGACTGCTACATTTTCATGAGGGGGCCATTAGCCCTAGGGAAATTTTCCATAAATTAACATTCTTTTCCCAGAAAAGTTATGTAAATGATCAAGGTAGTACATAAAGCTATATAGGAGAACAGAAACTATTACGTAAACTTAAAAGCTAATTAAAGGGTTAATTATCTATTGGTTTTGTTTAAAGCAGTAAAAATAACGTAAGTAATAAAATAATAACAAAAAACCGCAAAATAATACAGAACTTTCATTAGCCAAGAGAGTTTAAGGCTTCTATTTCAATCTCTTCACTCACTATTTCATGTTTAAACTTTATTTTCATATGAACAGGGGTTTGATTGGAGTCCCCACTGTGATGAGTTCACACACCACATCCAGTGCTTGCTCGAATAATGATAAAAGAAAGGAAACAGCAGATTTCCAACCTTTAGGAGAAAATCAGGTAGAAAGATACAAGAGCAACATGATGAAAAAACATGCTTAATTTAAATCAAAATTACAGTTGCTGGTTAATGCAAACTTCTCTTGAGGCCTAGTGTCTCAGTTTGAGACAAATTTAGAAGGAAGACGCTCTGGAATGAACATCTCCTCTAGAAGTTAGGTTTCGGCATTCCCTCCCCCACCGATGTAAAAGGAATTTCTTGGATGAAAGTGAAAAAAATATTTATTTAACAAGCAGGGCACGGGAAAAATATGAGCAATGTCAGATAATAAACCTCCTCGATGCAGAGAAAGCTGTTCGATTTAGAGTTCCCTCTGTACCTGGCTCGGCCCCTCACGAGGTACGAGGCCGGGATGTGACATCCCCACACCCTCCCTGCTGGTCCACGGGGTCCGACAATCTGGTTCTGGGATCACAGCTGGGCCAAACAGCTCCAGAAGAAGATGAAGAAACTACCAGAGGGTTTCGATATACAGTCCTGGAAGAACTTTTTGCCTTAGCTTGCAAGCTGGCGAGAAGCAGGAATCCGCTCTCTCCCCCCCTGCAAGCAGAGCCGAGCAATAGGGGGGAGCATGTGTTAGTCCTTGAACACAAACCACGCTGGCTGAGGAATTTTCTCGGCTCCCCCCAACTCTTCCCTCCAACCCAGCTTAAAGCTGCGGGACCCATTTCTGGGCAATAAGCAGACGATAGTGGAATACAGTATTAACATAAAATCATCCCAAGACACCAAGCTTAGGAACTTTTCAAATTTTAAGCTTAAGGCTTTTAAAATTTTCCTAAGATTTCTGTTAGTAAAGAGCTGATAAACAGATGCAGGAATTGTAGGACATTTTTTGTTGTTATTACCAAACAAAAAGAACATTTTCAGCATGTATATTTCTTAGAACTTTGAAGAAAGTCTTGGAAAATGGAGCCTGAAGGTGACAGCTAACTAAAAATGTACAGGCCTAGAGACTATATCCTATGATAGAAGCATGAAAAGTTTTGGTTTCCTTTAAATTTACTGTTTGAGATCTTATTTCTGTATTCCCAGGGAAATCACCATGTACTTGAGGAATTGTCAGCATTTACATTTATGTCAAACCTCAAAGATGTGTCAACTTTCTTCAACTCCAGCATTTGAGGAAGTGCACCACACAACATAAGCAACCTGTAGACTTGAAATAATTAGATGACTGTATGAGTTACAGGATCTGGCAATTCTATGTTTTAAAAATGGTCAGCCATTGCATTCTGAAGTAATAGAGCGTCACAATGAATGTCTTTACCATTTTAGTTTTCTTCCAATTAGAAAAGTAATATGGGTCATGATATATACTGGACCTGGCAGTTCAAGACTTGTGCTCCATTATGTCACCTAGCAACTTACTATGCTTCCAAATAATCAGCCTTGTAAGTTTTATAGTAGCCCAAACTTTCAAGTCCTCTCTTTTTTTTTTTCTTTTCCCCCAAAGTTTTACTTTTCACAGACTTTACTTATTCTTGGCAACTATCATGCCATTTGGCTGAGATAATAATTAGAAGTCAGAACATTAAAATCTTTCCACAGATCAACTGGGCAGGATGAAGGGCCAAAACTCTTGCCAGAGTCTGAGTTTGTCTCATCTTCCAACTCCTGAAAAGAGTAGTGCCAAATATGTATCTTCTACATGACCAGAAACACTTCCTAAATGACCAGAACTTAAAGTCTGAAATGTGGCCTAAATTTAGGTACAATATCTGTTGAGTTTGTTATGTGAGCACTGCCAGAAACAGTACAACCTTTATAGTAAAAGGTGTGGTTATACAGAAACTTAGGTTTCTGTATTTGAATGGAATGTGAAAAAGTTGAGGCAATATTTTTCGATATTTCAAGTATCATCCCAAAGCCTTATAATCCTTGTTTTCTTCTGCTTTGGGTTCAGAGTTAAAATGCTTAATGCTGTCATGTAGACAAAAATGCCTTGTTCAGCTCTTGGTAGTCTGTCCCTGTGAGAAGGACAGAGACGTTTTCCTCTTTTAGGCTACTGTTACAATCTGTTTCTTAGGAAACGGGGCTAAATCTTCATGTGCGTAAGAAAAAATTTGGAAAGTACCTTAAAATGTCAGTGTTCTCACATTCTTACCCAATAAATTTATGTGTGCCCTAGAAATGTGTGTCTTGATAGACTCAGTAAAACTAGAAAATCTGAAAATGTCCTCCTTAGGACTTGTGTATATGCATACATATATATGCCTTTAATTGTTTGACTCTTTTAGAGTAAACAAAAATTCCATGGAGAAATTTAGGGATTCTTAGGACTCTGCAACAGACAACCAATCTTTTTTTCGAGTTGGGCTTTTTGTTTCTGGTTTGGGGGGTGGGGGGAGGGTTTTGTCTTCTGAATGGTAAACTGGATCCTTTGTTGCCAACTACAGTGTGAGAAGTGTTAACAGGAGACATAAACATAATTCTAATGCATTGCAAATGTTATCTGCACAATTTCTCTGCCTCCTTTCCCCATTTGTCTTTAGCATTATAGTTTTTCTTATTGTTATTTTGTTATGAAACCTTCCAAAGTTCATTGTTGATTTGTCTCTGACTAAGGAGAGATAAAATTCTAGGTGACCATGAGTAGAAAAGTGTGTGGGGTTTGGGCTTTTTTATGTGAAAACTGGTGAGAAATTTAGAATCTTATGTTCAATTCTTCTTAATGAATAATTTCTTTTATAGTCATTGTATAACTAATTTGTGTATGCTCCTTTTTGAAAAGGATCAGGATTCCATCACCTTCAATAAAACATTATAAAATTCAATTATTATATACCATTGATTTATAATAAATCTTAAGTTGAAGTCATGGTTTAGAAGTTTTGTGAGCACTGTGTAAACTTAGAGGTGTACCAAACAGCTCTTGCTAAGTTTAGGACAGGTGGCAATGCTGGAAAAGAGGTAAATAAATGGAAATAATGTGGGTGATATTAGCACAATAGTCAGAGGCTAAGATTTTCCTACCAAGCTGTTGCTGTAAAGAGAATTTAAAGAAAGAGAATTATACAATATTACAGATCTTTGCAGTGCTCTTTTTGGAAATGAAAACTAGTGTCACAGAAAGCAGGGGAAGGTATGTTTGAGAGCGTAAAATGAAGTTGATACTATTGATAGATCATTGACAGAAACCTATCTGCAGGTTGGTCACAAATATGGTGTTGCAGTATGGACAAGGATCTTAAAGACAAAGTAATGCAGTATAGACAGGAGAGTTGCTAGAGAAGGCACAGTTGCTGACAGCATAATCAGAGTGATAACTGAAAAGCTGATATTAAGCAACAGCACCCTGAGAGTCTGTGTGTGGGATTGGGCAAGAGGGGAGGGTAGAGAAGATTTCATTCATTGAGGACAGATGTGAGGAAAATACAACAATGTGATGGAAGGTGATTACAGCCATGGAGTAAAATTATATTTTGTAGTTCAAAAGGGTAAGGATAAAGGTTCTGACCTCAGTTTCACAGTAATTGTTAAATGAAAATAGAGGGCTTGGTGCAGGGAGCTATAGTGAAAGAGTCTCTAGAATATAAGTATAAAGAAGAACTCCAGCTGGTAAAAATAAAGGTCATGGTTTAAGTAATGTAAAAATGAAAGACAAAGTAAAATGAATTGTTACTTTGGAGACAAAGGGAAACAAAGGTAGCAGACCTCTCGAGGGCTCTTTGTTCAGCCTTTTTGATTAGGTGGAATAGTTGGAAATGTGGAGCTAGTATAAAGAAAGTGAATAGACACAGAAGAGTAATGAAGAAAAATACAGAAAGAGAATAGTTGGTCTCATTAGAAGGTGAGTTAGGATGGAGTGACCAGTACTTGAGTGGGTGAGCAGATGAGAAATGTTTTTACAGGATGATGAAGGGAGTTGTACAAGAAAAGATGGCTGTAGGTAAGGGAGCAAATGTTTGCATCATAATCTAAGTAGCACAGCACACCTAAAACTGAGGGAAATTATTGCACCCAGGTTAACTGATCTCAGGAAACTGCCGTATTGAGCATCCGTAAGTACTTGCACAGGCTCACAAGTGCTTCAACTTGGATGCAGTAATGTGCTCCAGCCAGGTGTGCCGGACATTAACATGTTTAGAGTTGGTACCTGCCTTTTTCTTCAAGAAAAAAATTAAGCCGTGGAATAATTAAACAATGCATCCAATTTTGCAAGCACAACCTGCAGTGAAAATGGTTTTTGGGTACTGAGGCACTAAATGCCTAAAAATACCAAGACCAGCCTTCCCACTAAAGTTTTCCATGTATTTGTGCACTGTTGTAAACAGGACAATGCTGGTTTTCCCCATACAATTCCGTGAATTAAGAAATTAAGATATACTTTTGAACTGTTTGAAATCAAATAGAATATCCCTCATGTAAGCATATTGCAACAGTATTTAAATCCTCCTTTTTCTAGATATTTTCATGGAATGAAAGGAAAAAAAAAAGATTAGTTTAGTTTTTTTTTTTTTTAATATTCAGTATTTACTTTAAAATAAACCAACTACTATTGCTTATTCAACTAGCATGGCAAATTCAGCCTCGTCTAGTGAAATATGTCCCTGCCCAGGGCAGGGAGGTTGGAACTAGGTAATCTTTAAAGTCCCTTCCAACCCAACCATTCTATGATTCTAAGTTGCAAATGCCAGATGCTTTTAAGGCTGTGTGATTTTGTCCCATGCTGATGGTGTGCATCTGCAGTTGAGAAATCTTATAAATTGGCAAGGGTTGGTATCCAGGGACTGTAGACATCAGTTATTTGCCAATGTGAAGAGGCAGACTTCCTGTCTGAGTAATTATATTGAAATTCAAAATGTTCATTTAGCCAGTGTTGGTCTTCTGTCTCTATCTTGGCCATGGATTGTGTATTTAGTTGTTGTTTAGACTTCCCCGGAATCTCTCACATAAGAATCCCCAAGAATGTAATGAACTAGTGAATTGCAATTCTCTTGCGTTTGAAATTAAATCCTCATCAAATTAAAGCTGTGTCTCGGACTTTAATATTACAAGCACAAGCGACAATATGCATTTTACATGTTTTTCACATATAACTGAAGAGCACAGAGGAAATACACACCAGACGAAGGTGAAAATATAACAAATCCCTTTTCATAAGTTAGTAACTGTACTGCACTTTATGTTCATTATTTCTTCTCCAAACTAAAGTCTTATTGTAAGCATTGTCAAGAGTTTTAATCTTTCACAGGTTGTTTATAACCAAGATGGTGTGTTATAAATTCACATATTTAAGTTCCATATACTGTGGATCCTTGTTTCAGAAATCAGGCTTCCTAAAGGTCTTGGTTGTAATTTGACAGACAAATATATGCCAGCAGCAAATTTTTAGATAAAGTCATTATTAATCTAATAGTATATCTTTTACTGGAGAACTGTTGACAAAATCAGGGGCTATTCTTCCGTAGTTTGCATTATTCTGTGACCCGTGGGACAGGTCAATGGTTTGCACACACTCCAGTCAGATTTTTCCAGAGGTAATAAACACGAAGTACTACATGTGATATTTGAAAACATAGGTCAATATGTATATCAGATTGTTGACATGAATAATGAATTTCAGGCAGTAAATAAATTTATTTCTGAGACTTTCTTCAGAACTTTTTTTTCTTGCAAATGACTAGCACATAGACACTTTTATAACAGGTAAGATTGTTATCTGAAAAGGTGATGATTTTGTGAACTAAGGAAAAAACACTTTGAGATGTATAAATCTGGTAAGATATGTAAGGACTCCATTCAATTTTCAAAGGTCAATTCTAATCCACTGAGATGCATGAACAATAAAGGCTACTTGAAATACGAAAGAAACAACCCCAAATCTCTGTCTACTACCAACATTCCGATAAATAAGATCTTTTTCACTAATGAACAGATGTCCAGATAGATGGACTAGGACCGACCTGTCTGAAGTGGGATAATTCAAAAGCCTTCCTTGAAATGCAGCTGTCCTTCTGGGTGAGTCACATGGCTAGTTCAGCAACTAAATTGTTACTAGTAATATAACATTTGCTTTTCAGTGGAGCTTATATTATTTGCAGTTTCCATTGAATGACTTAATCAGAAAAGTCACATAAGTAGCATATGCAGTCTGGTGCAAATCACGAGCTACAAAAGAATGAAACATCTTTGGAAGGTGGTAGTGTTACTTCAGCTCATATTTAACCGTTTAAGAACAGATATGAATTTAATCCAGAAGAGCAGTTTAAGTATGCTAATTTTTATCTGCTTTTGTTATTAGTTATTGACTGTTTTGAATTCTTGTTTTACAGTTTTGGTATATTTGCATGCCCTCATAGGAACTGCCTAGGCCCCAGTGTATGCCAAAGCACCTCCAGAATTTTAATCCCACATTGCTGAAGTGAACATGGTTTGGATGCAGGCCAAAAGACGGCTACAGAAGAAAAATGGGAAGAAGGACTGTATAACATCTCAGAAAACAGCTAGGCTGTCTGATAAGAAGATCTTTAGATTATGTATTGGAGTTTCAGAATAGCGCTGAGTGAAACTGAATTGTTGGACCAAGGGACGTAGAAATAATTGTTTTGCATCACAATTGTTAACCAATTTGTACAGTAACTGAAATATTTTTCTTAGCATTTTAAAGTCTCCAGATGCCGAGTGTGTATCATGATTTTATTCTGCCGCACATAAAATTACTTAATGAATATTGGCTTGAAGGATTATTATACTTCCAGCTAATTCCCAATCCAACTCAATTTGCCTTTTCCTGGGCTTCTTGCCACATTCCAGTTTTCCCTATGCTATTGATGTTATGTAGGACTGAAATGTGGAATTATCTACAGTTCATAAAAGAATCATGTACCTTAGGCTGTTGTGTTCATCTATTATTAATGGACAGTAAATGCAAACATGAGCTAACAAAAGGCAAAGCATAAACACATTTAAGTCAGATCAGTTCCCAGAGAAATCATTTCAAAACTTGTCAAACAATTCTTGAAACATGGAAGAATAATGATTTCCCATAGATTCATTGTATATATTCTGGCACTGTAACTTTTCCTTTATATAATATTTTTATAAAACTTGAATGGTAATTTCCATTGGAAGATCTCAAAGAGATATACAGACATTAACACAATCTGACTAGTAACACTAGTGTGAAGAAAAGAAGCTGGTTCAGCTCTTTGTTGCAAAAAACATATCTTTGCCCCAGTTAGCTGCTTTGTGGTCTTCTGCCAGCACTAAGGTTCATAAAATGCTTCATCCACCAATTTCTAATAATTCTCCTGCATTTGGATTCCTTTTACGCTCCCTAATTTCTGGGGATGCTCATGGCTAACCTCTCAGATAAGCTGACTATCCTCAGAGGGCTTGAATCCATGTGAAGGAAGCCACTCGTCTGTGATCCCCCCTGCTGCTTCCAAACATTACTGCACTCCAGTGGTCCTGTGCTTTTGAAATGACTTAAGAGGGCTACTATGCCTAGTTGTGATATGGAGCTGTTCTCATCATGTTTCAGAGATGGGGAGGAAGTAGAAGTGTCTTCATTCAGTTTTTTCCAGGAAGACAAGCATCAATGCCAGTCCTGTTCACTGTTCAGCAGTCCCCACACAGCCCGAGCTCTTCCTGCAGGTTCACAGGCCTTTCCATACCTTCTAGCCCTTAGTTTATTTTTCGAAGTATTTAAGCTGGTATAATTTTTATCTAATCATATGTTTAAGGCTTTAGAAGGTGTCTCTTCCTCCAAACAGATACCATTATTATAATTTCATAATATTATAATTCTTATATTTAACATGATATTGTCTGATTTTATATGTCAGCTAGAGATGATTGAGTATTCAGAAGCTTGGAGAATTTTTCTTATGAGAAAATTGTGTTTTCATGTCCTGACAAACTTGTTCAAGCACAATTAAATTGTTATACCTTCCTGGATCTGCCAAATTAATGGTGGGTGGGAGGAGAAGGTAAAAAAGTTTTAGGTTTTAGACAATTCCTGTACCTAATTGGGAAAAGAATCTTACAGTAACAACTTCTATTACATGATATCTGTGAAATGAACAAAAAGTTATAAAAATATTTGTTTAAGCCTGTCGCCTTTCTGTCTCTACTTGAAATGATTGAAGGAAATGACAAATCAAAAGTACAATAGCCTTTTCTTGTGAAACTGGTTAACATATTTTATCTTAATTGGTTCATCACTGAAAATTTCACCAACGGTGGGTCTTCTTCTATATATACTTATATCGGAACAAAATGGACTAATTTAGGGCACATTTGACAATACCTTGGTCTAAGAATATGCTGAGCATCCCAACTTTGTTTATTTCAAGATGGTTTGGGATCCTAAGAAACACACTCTGGGATTTGGGAAAGAGTGGGTTTAGACATATGAAAATCGTTTTTCTGGTTTATTTTTCAGAATTTCCAGCTAATTTCCAGCTCGCTGGGTTTTTGTGGAGTGTTTTTGGTTTTGTTTATGGTTTTACTTGAGGTAAGCACAATAGCCATTCCATTACACAATGTACACATACACACACCCCCAGAATCACTGCCTGACTTCAGGCACAAAATCCTGGTGCTGTGGGATATTGAATCTCTTGAACCATGTGTAAATCAGCAGTGACTAAGACCCTGGAGAAGTCAGTATGCCCTCAGTGTAAGTCTGTAAAGCAGTTGATCTTACCCGTCTTTACCAGAAGACTGATTATTCTTCTGTCATATTTCACTGCCTCCCCAAGACCAGTCTAAAACCTGATTCTTCAAATGAGTATTCTGTCTTCAAACTTTCATTCATTTATGACACTAGATTTTATTCTATCTGGGAAGAAAAAAGTATAATCTGTACTTCGGTAGCCTTCTGTTTAATGCTGTAAATTGGCTAATTTCTATAGACTACTGTGCAGGTGATAGAAACAGTGTTCACAATAAATGTAGGTATCACATGAGAATTACTTCTTAGTAGTGTCTAATAGGTACAAAGCAGAGAGATTACTTATATGTTGTGGTTTCATTTTGTTCTGTTTGCTTGTTTCGTTTCTCATATTATAAAATATTAGGAAATGTTTCTTGGCATTATCAGTCAAGATCCTGTGACCTTATCCTATAGACAGGCTGTCCCAATTTCTTCTCCTGCAGGTGGCGTAGCACAGAAGGTCACTTTTGGCTGGTGTGGTAATAAAACTTAGGGGGGAAGCATAGCAGTCTCTACCGTTTGTATGAATTCCGACAATAGTCTTGTGCCAAGACTCTTTACCTATGTCCGTAATACTGCACCACGTTTAGAAGCAAAGCTCAAGAACTTTCTTAATGTTTTCCTGCCTGAGAAGACACATGAATATGTCATGGCTAAGCTGCATTACTTCTTGAAATGGCAGCTTCACAAGAGGAGAGCAATAAGGCATCATGGGAGCAGTGGAATAAAACTGTATTCAGGGGACTTTAGGGATTATGTTGATATCTCAAAAATTCAATAGGATTACATGGGCAAAAGTTTCGGGACTGTTCAGAGTTTTTTTCTTTAATTAGCAGATAATACAGAAAGAACAACAGTAAAGACCATAAGCATTGATAAACCAAAATACCTAAAAGTGTACAAGCACCACAGTCACAGCTCAAACTGTGTGCTTGCATTTTTAGGTACTTGCTTCATCACTAAGCTTGCACCAGGCTCACATCAACTGTGGCAGGAGCTGCAAGGAGGGAATTGTCTTGAGCTAAACGTCTTGAAATGAAATGCAGGCAGCTGGATCCCATCTCATGTTCTGCCACAGCTCTTACACATGGGTAGTGGCTAAACGTATCCATATCATAATGTGTTTACTATCTGTAATTTTTCAGCATTTGATTTTCCACCCTTGAAAATCTTTCAGTATTATTAAAAACGTGATGTAACTAGCTGTATATTATTACTCTTTTCAGGTTTAGAGGTTCAGCTCTGTGGGTCACTGAAGCACTTTTGCATTCATGCCCACAGAAGAGATTTTCTGAGTTGTTTTAAACCATTGTAGGAAGTGACTCAGGATAATTGCCAGTCTAATAGGCTCTTTCGGCTTCCTGGAGTCTTTTAAAAATAAATCTTTTGCAAGAAAAAGAGAATGTCTAGGAAAGAAAAGAAAAAAATTATACCAGTAAGGACACTTAAATTTGATGCATCCCCCAGAACTGAACTCTCGTTCCTACCTAGGCTCCCCTAGGTAACACATGATGATTGCTGTTAACATGGTATATCATTGCTTGCATTTCTGTCTGCATCATTGTCTACTGTGTGCATATGTTTTTCTCTGGCTTGTTTGAAGCATCTCCACTTTAACAGTCGTCACTACAGTGTGTGAGTAAAAGAAGCCAAGAAACTGTTGTCCCACAAAACTCTCAAAGGACTCTGGTTAACCTGAATTCACTATACAGTTTTTGGTGGAAAACAAAATGGATCTAAGATAGCGCTGGGAATAGCTAGTCAGGCTGTGATATATTACAAAATGTTGTTTAATTCTGATATTATATGTCTGCAGAACAATTTTAGTTACCAACTGTCCAAATAGTCTTGCCTACTCAATTCTCTTTGGTCTAATTGACTGCTGCAAAGGAGTCAGAGCCTAGCCACAACTCCCTGTGTGGGATAAAGCTCACTGTTTCCTGCCTCCTCTTCTGCCGGTGGTGGAGGCAGGATGTTCTCAGCTAGTGCTGCTTTCTGTCTACTCTCATGTATGAATACTGTCCATCTAAGTTGCTGATTTGGTTTGAGAAGTCCAGTCTGTGCCTCAGGTTCAGCGTTCCGTCACAATGTACCGCAGAGATGATGGCTTTGTAAATCTTACTCTGCTTAACACTGCACTGCTTTTAATTTGAAGTGTTCCTGCTGTCAAGTGAGCCTTATTCTCCACTGATTCTTACTTTGTGTTGACTCTGATACTGGAGGAAACTGAGTCTAAAATGCTGTCAGTTGAGTGCTATGCATTGATTATGATACTCAGACTCCCATGCTCTGCATGATCCCATGTCGCTAAAGGGACATCTCAGGTACGCACTGTACGTCTCCAGGAAGTCCTTCCTTCCCCCTTTCCTCACTAGAGTATGATCTCTTCCACAGTTCAGGGGTAGCTGTGGCAGTTTCTTATAACAATCCTTCTTGTTGGCACATGTTTATCTGCAACGCATCACCAGCTTTCTCTCCAATTACTTAAACTGTTTACTAGCCCTTGGTAAGCCATGGTGCTGCTTCAGGCCTTGGAAATGCAAGCATGTATGAGACCCGTATGTGGTTTCCCTCTGGTCAGTGCAATGGAGAATTAAATCTGGGGCCAAGAGTGCTCAGTGAATAGAATTCCATCATTCAAAATGAAGGGAAAACCACCAGGTGGATTTAAGAACTAGGGCCAAGGCTGTGTGCATCCGAGGACAAAGACAGAGCTCTTTGAATGCTTCGGTGTGTGCTATTCTTTGAACATATGCCATAACTTTGCATTTCCTGACTTCAATGGATTGGAAAAAAACCTGGCAGGTTTCCAAACTGAAATATATATGCAGAAATAACATACATAGCAATACCAGTGCAAGGGAAAAAACACTAGCATCTGAAATAACCTCATGCTTAAGGGTGTAAACTGATCAACTATGAAGTTCAAGAAAGAATTTCTCTTCTCTCTTTAATCCCTCAACCTTATGTAATATTCCAGCCCACAACTGTCTGGATGTAGTGTGTTTTCCATTCTTCATGCTCTGAATCATCAGGTATCTAACCACTGCTTGAGGCAGTGTACTAGACCAGTGAGTTGAATGGCCTATTCCACTAAGGCAGCAAGAATAGTATTTTAATAAGGTTTTATTTCCTTTGGGTTATTATTTTGTTATGTAGCACTAAGGGAGTGACAACTGAACTTCTATAGTTGCTCATGTGAACATATATTAGACTGTTCTAGGTCTGAGGAGCATGTGCTGTCTTGTTTTGTCAGTCACGTGCAGGTGACGCAGAGGGTCTCACTTGGTTCTCTGTGTTTTCTCTGTGTTTTAGGGCTGAATAGTGCCTATGCTTGTGTTGGTCCAGTGCCCAAAGTTGATTCTCCTCACCCTCCAAAAATGCCTGTCTCTAGTATCTTTTGGGAGAACTACTGTTTTAAATAAATTCTTTTTTAAATGAAGTAATTTTTGCTCTTGCATGCACATTCCCAGTCTAATGGATAGTGTTCTCATGTATAGGAAACGGGAGCACAGATCGCTCACGGAATGATTTCTTTGTACTCTTCATATCGTGGTGTTGTGTTCCAGAAAGGGCTTCTGTGGCATCTTGTGGGATTGACTCCTGTGGGATTCAGTGCAGAGGTTATGAATATACAACCATACAAATGGCTACTCTACGTTTCATTTTCACATAGAAATACAACAGGTTCATAGAGATACCATCTTAGTCCATGGTACCTGGAATATTATGGCATGTCTGATGGGATGAATATTTCTACCTTAAGAACTGCATGGTAAGGGGCATATCCCTTCAGGGATATGAAATGCGCAACTGGACACAGGTTAACTGTCACTGTCCATGTCATGTTTGGGTAAACAGAGCATTTCAGTCTCTTGGCATTTCAATCTTGCTACAAAATCTTTCAAAATAAAGAAATACCATTTGTTCTTGGCTCACACTGTAAGACAGGCTGTGGTTAGTCATGCTTTACTTCTGTGTGATGGTCAGGACTTCCATGTTCCTCCTATTCCACTCTCCAGGGAGAAGATGTAATATAATCTTATAAACTAAACAGAGGAAATAGGAGTCATGGATAGCCATCTCATCTTTAACAAATACCAGGAGCCTCTATTATGCTTTGGAGGATCTGAGTCAAAGAAATCTGGTGGGATGTGGAACTCCCCACAAGGAACAGCTGTGGTATCCTACAGAAAAGCCCTGAGTCACTCTGCCCTTCAGAGTTCCCTCTGGATATCAATGAGACAAACTGCCAACAGGTAGCAATGTAACTCCAGGGTTGTTCTTTAATAAAATTTGCATGCAGCATAGAAAGGCGAGGACTCGTGCTCTGAGTGAGTAGATAAGTTTCACAAGCAAATCTCGTAGCCAAAGGGAACACCACCACCACTTGTTCCATGCTTAGATTGCACTGGCTTCGTTTTATTATTTTTCTTTATATATGAAAACATCTCCCTTCCTTTGCTTGACTGAACACTGCATTGGAACTGGGATAATTTTCTTGTTCCTCCATCTGCCAGATTCTTAGACCCATCTTGTAAGTATAAAAGTGGAAATCTCTTCAAAGAGATACCATTTTATTCTGGAATGTATCTCAAAGCTTTTGGCCATAGTGACTGTATTACAGTGCATGGGAATAGCTACCATTAGAAAGTTATCAGAGAAAATTTGATTTTAAGCCTTTTGAAGTTGATGAGATGATATTTTTTGATTTCAAGGAGTCCTGGATCATTCCCAAAGGTGATAATGGTAGAGCAGAAAAGAGAAAGTGTATTTATGTATGTATATGTATATGACAGAAAAAATGATCCACACAGCCCCAAATGGTAAATTTTCTCTGCTAGTAAGTTGCACAGAAAAGAACCTTGGCACATTTTGAAATAGCAATTGCATCTCCAGAAGCGGTACCAAGGCATATACTTCTTATAACTGCTTACAAATGGAAATGATGGGGTATAAAAAAAAACCCCAGTTGCTTATAATAGCAGCACATTTGTACACTCCTGCAGAAAATGTTGAATAAGTTTTGAACTTCTTAAAAAGGTCTGCCTGTAACCAAGAAAAGCTCACTCAAGGACTTTCGCCGTATATCACTTCACCTTCAGACCTGTTTAATCTCTTAGATGGGACTACTGATACTTACGGGCTTATAGCCAAGCTCAGCTTCTAAATACAAAACAAAGAGGTCTTATCAGTCCAAATTTATCATCACTTGTCTCAGCAGGATTACACCATGAGAGCACTTCACTCTTGAAGTACTGATTAATGTTAATGCTAATACTGTTTCAGTTTTTGCTCTAGCATCTCTTCTCTTCCGCATAACACCTAAGTGGCTTTCACAGCAGGTGAAAAGTATCACTCTGTACAGTAGCAAAGGAATAATAGAAAGATGCAAATAGGCAGAGCATTATAGAGATCAAAGACTAAATTCCTTCTCTGAGCTGGTATTTATCTGAGATGACACACTTCTGGAGAAGGTATTTTGAAGTTAGGAGGGAAGATGGTCAAAATGGCCCACATGCTTGAGAAAACAATCCAGCTGGAAAGGGTTAGTGCCAAACTGAAAGACGATGTGGATAAGATGCTTGGAAGGCCTGTTTCAGTCCTGTTTTAGTTAAATCCAGTCAAAGCCTGGACACAGCAGAGAGCTGTGGGCTTGGAGTGTGCCTGCAAGAGACCTCTATGTCACGCTTGATTCAAACCCTGTTTAAGCACTGCTGAGAGACTGGAAAACCACTTTCCAAATGGGGACTTACATGACAGATAGTTACATCCTGGGTGTGGATATAATATACCATGGATGGAAAAGTACAGGGATTGTCTTTTGCCAGGGACTTATACAACCACATCTCTAGTTCCCCACTGTTTCCTCCTTGACCCCCTTGGAGGGGTTTTCTATCCAAGAGTGTAACAATTACAAATCCCCCCAAACTGCAGTTTGAAATCTACCTAGAGAAACTTTTAGATTGTTCATTCCATAAATATCTCTTGCAGGCTGTCTGACGTCAGAGCATTTGGAGAGAGAGGCTGGTCTGAAAGTGAAAACAGCAGCAGCTCCAGTCTCACTCTAACAGCAGTGCCAGTGAGAGGAGCAGTACAGGCATTCCTCTGTGTGGATTACGGGACTGCAGAGCAGGGAGGATCTGCGCAGAGACACGGCAACTACAATGTAAGTGCAGCTGCTTCAGCAGAGCTTCTCATGTTTTTGCTTGTTTTGAAGAACAAATCCCTGCAAGTACTGATTGTCTTTCTTACTTCTTTCTTTTTTTTTCTCCTCTTCTGAGATATCCTGAAGCCAGCTTGGCAGCACACACGATTCAGGTTTAGCTTGATTACTTCTCCCAAAGGTATGCAGAGGGGCTGACAGTACAGGCTTTTGCACTCTTCTGTGTATGGATGGGGGTGACAGGGGATGAGGGAGGTCTGAGAAGAGCGAGGAGAGGGAGGTCATATCTTTGGAAGACTACAAAATTAACCGAAATTCAGCTAGTTCATGTCCTGGTAGCAGGAAAGAAAAATCCCAAATAAGCCTTAGGCAAAAATCAACTTCCTTAGGCAACTCCACAATGTAGGTTTTCTTTTTTAACTCTTTGATCCCTTGTCATATTGTGCAGCAACTAGTTTCTCTTTCCTTTTGAGGATGACAGAAAATTCCCCTGCCCCTGACAATGAAGTCCTGTCCTGCTCTGCCAGGCTACTGGTGATAAAAATACTAACGCAGGTAAGAGGAGTCACTTGGCTAAATCTGCCAAATTTAGCACCTTGAGCCTGTACTTTCTTGATACTAAGGGCTCTTCAAAGAACCCCCTGCTTCTGCAGAGAAGACGTTTCTCTCACATCTAAAACCTAGATGTAGCAGGGTCATACATGAACAAGTCAGCTACTACAAGGACAATCTCCCTGTGAAAAACTTGCACAGATACTGATACAGACACCTGGTCCAAGTCCCAACTAAAACTAGTGATTCTTAGCAATTTTTTTTTTTACCTCAGCAGTCCAGAGATTCCCAAGCCTACTCCATAAGCAGGTGATGTTTTCAGTAGGGCACGAAGCTGTATCTGCTTGCAATTGAAATTCAATGCTGCACTTAATTAACCTTACCTTCCCAACCTCACACCTGGATGTCTATTCATTCCCCAAGTGGAGAAGGCAGCAGTTCTGGGGACAGCTCTGTAGGCAGCTGTCCTCTTCATTGGCATCTTCTCTAATGAGACCCATGACAGAAGCAGCTTGCTTCCCCAGGAACAGTTTGAGGCCTCCTATGTGAAGATGACACACTTCGCAAGCACTTGTAACTGTAGAAAGCTCTTGGCCAGCAGGAGCGTTGTTGGCCTGTGTAGTTGCTGGAAGGAGACATGATGCCCTTGAGCATAAACACAAAGCTGGGCTGAGGAGCAGAAGCTATGTGAATTGCACAATATGATGCCCCATGCTGTTAGCAATTGGCTTCAGCCAACAAACAGTCACAAGAAAGGCTGTGCAAGTCAGCATTCCCTGCATCGGACTGTTTTGGTAATGTAAAAAGTCTGCTAGTACTTTTCCTCTTGAGGAAAAGTGGCAGAGTGTGTTATTGAGGTAGGGAGAAGGAAATAAAGGAGGAAAATTGAGGACTGGGAGGAGGGAGTTTTACCGGGATCTCCACTGCACTATGAAATTGAGAAAGTGTAGTTAGCTGTGCTGAAAACCACTGCAGGTTGATGCAATCACTGTTCTGGCCAATGTAATGGGCATAGCCTTTACTGGGCAGGTGGTCAAGGTGTAATCCCCACTAAGGGATGCCATGCTACACCATGCCATGCAAATCATGAGCTGGAGAATAGGCAACTGTACTGATGCATGTCTAAGGGAGCATGAGTTCTCAAAAGCAGATCCTGCAGGGATGTACTTTGGAAGTGGTCTCCAGACTTGGAAGGAATCATATTGGGATCTGAGATACTTTGCTGTGACATATATGATTTTTTTCCTCTACCCCATTTATTTCTTACTAGATTTTGTTCCCATTGGGCCTAGCAGCTCCTTTTCCAAGAAGTTGTTTTTTTTCTTAACAACAGCCTAATCACATCGGCTGGCAATGTAAAAGAAAAAAAATTCTTAAGGAATGTAGTAACTTGTTAGAAACCCTTATGCCTCAATAAAAACTTGAGAGCTGTCACAGCCAAGACAAGTGTCTGGGAGCAGCAAACACTTTTTACCTGGTTCAACAGTTAGTCTCTCTGAAGTACATTAGGCAATACAGGACTAATATATTCAGAACTGCTGAAAGCTGAGAGAGAAGAGCAATTAAGGAGGAGATAATTCCATATTTGGAGTGTTTTAATCTGACTGCTACCCTTCTGTCTCATTATTCCTCCCTCTTTCCTTCAGCTCAGCATCCAACAAGTGACCAACACTACCTGCAGGTGTTTTTGCGAGTCTGGAAATTCCCTGTGGGCTGTTGTGGTTCAATGGGAAAGTTGCACATGGAGTGGAAGGCTGGGAGGAAAAATGGGAAGGGAGTTATTGATCTCACAGGACATAAATTTAGTTCTAATGAGAATGCATAGGTTTTAGCGTCCTTGAATTTGGATGAAGCTATACCAGCCAGGAAATTGCTAGTTCATCTAAGGATTTACCCTGGAAGCAAGATAGAAAAGCACAGTATGGACAAGACAGACATCTTTTCAGTTTTGTTTTGTGGAACAGAAGGCTATTGCCTCTTGGAGCTTATGACAGTCAGTGCAACCCTGAGGTTTTAAAAGTCTATATTATGTGTTATGAAGTGAGGTCTCATGGTTTCACAGAGCTGAGTAAGCAAATTCCCTGGATATCCTAGCGGCTTTACCACAGTGTATCACTTGTCTGCTGCTATCACTGCTTTTTGTTTTAGTTGCACTTCTTATGTGTAGTTCTGTTCATCTTGAAAATCAGTCACAAAACTTTTTCTTACCAAGTCCAGACGTGGGGTGAACTTACTGTACTTCATTGATGGGGAGGCTCATCAAGAGTTGAAGTGCATCTTGAAGGCATCTCCAAAATTGTTTGGGTTTGCTCCATCTGCCTTAGTTGATAAGAAATTCCCCCAAGGTCCAACGGTATCCGAGAAACCCGTCTAGTCCCTCCAGGCCAAACATCTGACTTAGAGATTGAGCAATCAGGGGACACTGTTTCCTGACACTTAGGGGAAGGATGTGTGGGAGGCTTGGCTTTCAGCACTCTAATTGCTGTGAATTTTCAAACCTGGGTCAGTCCTATGGAGAGCTGACCCACTCTCCCTTCCCTGCCCTTGCAACCCCCAGGCAAGCACAGCATGTTCCTAAATTAAAAGAAAGCTGACTGCTCTTATTTTCATTGGATGAAAGAGTTTATGTGTATTTTCCCATGCTTTTCGGCTTTTTGATTATTGACAGTGGTGTCTCATGTGGCTTTTCCATTTGCCGGTTGTGATCCCTAATATCACATTCCTTTGAGCTCAGGCATGTGCAGAAAACTGGTAGTTTTCAGGATATATACTAACATGCAGTAGGTCTGAATAATTTCTCATATTTCTGCAATTCCATTTAACAGTGAAGTTACTTCTGTTTGGCACTAGTCTGTGTCATTATCAGGCCAGAGACTTGTTATCTTCCTACCTAAGTGACCTGAGACACAGAGACTGCAAGTCAGCGCTCATCTAGTGAAAGCTTTCTGTAGCTCTGTAATGTTCAAGAAACTTATTCCATGCTTCAATTCTAACTTAGTCCAAGTAACATCAGAACTTGATACAGAGAAACTGAGGCCCAAGTTGAGCAAAGTAACCTGTAATTTTGGCTCTTTATTTTTAGTGTCCTTTAAGACACCAAGACACTCAAAAATTAAGGCAGCCAAAATTATAAGCTGTTTTTGAAATGCTGGCCAAGGAACTTGGGCAAATCTGCAGAGTGCATTTGATTCTGCTCACATACTTACAGCAGAGGAACTCTCTGAAGGTCCGTGAAACTGCTGCTGGTTTACAGTGGTGGAAGTTGCAGACGAATGTGCCCCAGGTTGCCGGAAGCTCCCATGAGCTTTGGTATGTCAGTCCTGCACTCATGGTCTATTTTTCTCGACAGGATGTGCCCAGCTGTGATTTGCTGAGAACCACGTAGGCACATGCACATGAACACATCACACCCTGAGCAGTGCTATTGGTAGTGTAGCCCCAAGCTATCTTAGTGCTGTGTGTTAAACGGGTACCTGGTGACGGTCAAACAAGCTCTTCTCTCCCGGAGGCTTTGTGTCTGGTTTGTATGTTGCTCAATGTTCATGCTCCCTGTTAGATTTATATTTTCGGTTTTCTACATGGTATTTCAACACTTGAGAGTTTGGCTTCTCTGGAAATCTCTATAGTGTCAGATAATCTCCTAATAGTAGGAATTTACTAAACACGGGACAAAAATCTGTGGTGACCAGTGACAGGACCCAAGGGAATGGCCTGAAGTTGTGTCAGGGGAGAATTAGATTGGGTATCAGAAAAAGGTTCTTCACCCAGGGAGACACCTGGAACAGGCTCCCCAGGGAAGTGGTCACAGCATCAGCATGATGCAGTTTAAGAAGCATTTGGACAATGTTCTCAGGCACATGGTGTGGCTCTTGGGGATAGTGCTGTGCAGGGCCAGGAGCCAGACTCAGTGATCCTTGTGGGTCCCGTCCAACTCAGGATATTCTGTGATTGTTTGATTCTGTAACATTGAGTTAAAAAACTGACTAGGAGAAGCTCAAGGTTTTTTGATTTAGTAGAAAAATTATTCTGACAGTATGGAAGGCTTATACCAGTGATAAGGCTTTTCTGGAGTAAAAATTAAGGACTTAAGGTAGAAAGAAGGAAGTAGATAAGAAAGGGATGAGGTCAGAAGACTTGCTGGAATTCAAGGAATGGGAGCTGGAGATCAGAAGGATGTGTTTAGACTGAGTGAAAATGGAAATAGAGGTAACCTTGAGGAACTGAGAAAAACTTTGGCAGCGAGAAAGAAATAGGCTTCCTCACTGAATAACAAGGGCTTGCTGACTTCCCAGTAATAATTGCTGAAGTTGGTATTTCTGCTCATGGATTTTGAAGTTCACATTTGTTTCTGTCGGGGAGTGTTTTTCTCTTCACCGTGTCCCAAAATGACTAAAATCCAGGTAATGGATGTGCCAGCCCAGCTCCTCTTTGAAATGGGGACAAAGATGATTTGTGAGACACAACAAGTCTATTCTGTCTCCTTAGTATATTACTTTTATTAAGGAGGCATAAACAAGGACGCATTTCTACTGTTTTATAGCTTTTATTATTCAAGGCAGTGAACAAGCCTGATTTGAGGGGCTTTGCGTTTTGTTTGCTGTTTTTAGCTGCTTAAAGAATTGAATAAATGAGCTGTGAAGTCTTAAGAGACAGAAACTTGTACAGTCCCCTGTTCCTCTTTGAAGAATATGATCAGGTCCAATTTAACATTATAAGATGTGCTGTAAAGATGTGTTCCCAGGAGAGTTTCATAAAATAAATGCACAAATTCAGACACACAAGAGAAAGAACAGTTCTGCCCAGCAGCACAGTCCAGGTTGGATTTATTGTGAAGAAATCATGCAAGAATACATTTCAAGGTTTAATAGCACATGGCAATATTCTCTTCTCCTAATAAAAAGCTGTGGGAAGAGGTGAAAAATCTTGGAGGATGGGTCCACTGGTAGCTATTAAACAAGATAATCTGGCCATACTCCCATCTGCAAGTCCTAAACAACTGAAAGGACTGAGCAGGGGTAGGATCAAACTATATATGGTATTTTTATATGCTTTCCCTAACCATCTGCAGCTGACCTTTACTTGGGGATATGGTACTGGTTTAGATGGACTTTTGACTCTGTGTAGTCAATTTTATATTCCTGTGGTCTTTGAGAGAGAAAACAACGTGAAAATCCTCTGATGTTTCAGCTGTTCTCCAGGGGAGAAGCAGTCGTATCTGAAAAATGCTGATTGAGGAAGCTGACCAGGCACTTCACAAACCTCCAGAAACTTATTCATGTTTTGGCGTCCTTTAAGTGTCAAGAGTGCATGTGAAGAAACTATACCTTCATTTTTAACACTATCTCTGTTTTCTTGACATTGAAAAAAGGGAGCAGCACCTCTGCTGGTTCCCCAGTCGAAAAGCGGATCATTACGAAGAGTGACAATTTTTTGCAGAAAAGATTTAACATACCCTCCTCCAGTTGTTTTTTTAGAGATTTTTTGTATTTCCTTTTGCATTTAAATATTCCTTAAAACATTTCAAACAGGCATACTCATCAGTAGCATGATTGTTGCTGATATTTTCATAACTAACAAATATTTTGGGTTCTTCTATTTTCCAGGAAAGCTCAGTGGTTTAAAAATAAAAAATTAGACTATTTTTAAGTATTTCATGCTGGTCTTTAAAAATCATTAATCTCTTTGCACGCTCTTGGTCCTACACTGCCATCTGTTTTCTTTCAAATCTCCAGAAGGCTGTGACAGAAATACTTGGGAATTCCGTGTTGTTCTGCATCAGCCTGCCAATTCTGCTCCTTTCCTTGTCAGGTCAAAGCAAACACCCTTTTCAAGAAGGAATGAAACAACTATGGAACTGTTTAAGCATCCTTGTGTCTGCTGATCCTTGCGTAGAAGTTTCCTGGACTCCTCTAGAGGTGTTACATGATTTCCCTCTAACATAAAGCCATTGTTTTCCCCCAAGTGTGTTACAACAGTCCATTCCCTCTGAAAACATGTAGCAAATGAATCATCAGCCTATAATACAGTAAGTTCTGTACTTTCCACTGGTTTAAGATCAAACCCTGAATGCTGTGGGTATCGTATGACCACTAGTTAGATTGTTTCTGGGTCATATCAATGGACTGTTCTTCTGTTGACCAGTAGAAGTTCAATGCTGAGAATATTTTCTTGTCTGCAAGACACTGTATAAACATGTGAGGATAAGTCACATTTTTATAGCAGATAAAGTTAGTAATTTATTGTTTGCATTCAGCAGTTTCCTCTGAAAAATTTCCAAGCACTTTACAAATATTAGTGGATTTAGCACTTTGGGAAACTGAGGCACAGCTTTCTCAGATGCCTGCAAACTAAGAGGAGTCTGTACCATCACATAATTACTCTCTCTGTAGGTAGGTTAGAGACCCGTTTTTTTCAGACACCTTAATGTCTTCTGAAGTGTTAGCGTAGCAAAGCCATAGCTGTTAACTTAAATATTATAACATCATCTTAATCATTATGTTGCATTTAGCCTCTCGCCCATAGACAAGCCAAATATTCACCAAAATCATACTTCTCCCAGAATGTGAGACTATCACCCTATTGTAGAGTGGGTACTTCTCTCCTTTTTTACTCCCTCCCTCATATCTTCCCAGAGCCTTCAGTTAGAATCTCCAGCTCTTCCTACACTCCACACTTTATTCAGGTTTTTGCCTGTACCGAGAGTATGGAACTTAGGTACTGCTGGTAATGGTTGTAAGAGAATTTCTCTACTAGGAGGAATGGGTTTATTTGTAAGATAAAACAGCATAGATCTGTAGAGAAGGTTTGCCAGGATATTTTTCCTTCTTACGAATGTTAGGAATGGAGCCATCCACCGGTGCAGACAATCTTGGTTTTCTCACTGAGTCATTGACCATTAAGCTGGGATGCCTGGACTGTGAGTACCCTCCTTAAATCCATTTGGCACAATCCTGACCCCCTCCAGGCAGGTGACCTCCATCAGCATCTGCACAACAGATGAAAGAAAGCAAGATCTTGACCGAACATGGGGGGACTTCAGTCCTTTGCTACTTTTGCAGCCGTGCATACAGCGGGAACCAATTAAACTGTTTCTAACAGCTGAGTGCACAGAGAGAGAGTTGGTTTTGTTCTCACTTGCACTCTGATCTGTCAGCATCCTCCTGCACTGTTATGCAGGGATAGAGTAATAACCATGCTAGGGCCCTGCCAATATGAACTGTCTTCCAACTGTGCCCTACTGAGATATGAACTTGCCCTCATTGCTTGTTTCATACTTTTACTGCCCTGTGGGTCAGGCGTCCCAATGAGTGAATCTCTCTGGCTCTGTTGCAGAGGCCCTGAAATGTGTTGCCAATGCCAGAAGTACAAAGCTTGACCTTAGCCTTTCATTGTCAGCAGGATTCAGGCAGTCTGTGTGAACGTTACGAAGTCTTTGGCACTCACCATTACTAAGTTATAGGGAGAAAAACAGATGCATTTTCTGACTGAAAATTTCTGAAATTTATCTTGGGGGACCCATGAATTGTTTTCCAGCTGTGTCTGGACTTATCTAGAATCGCTTCATGTACCTGCTGGGGGACATGTGTTAAGCTATAAATGTCCTACTGTGCCCTTTGTGACACATTTTCTGTTTAATCAGAGGCAAAATTTAGCAAGTGACTCCTCACTGTCTCATCCCCTGTTTACTTTCAGTGGTGATGTTCAGTATGTTCACATCTATTGGGACATCTCCAGGGGACCCTACTCTTTCTGATTTACACATCTGTTAGTGTAGCTAAGCTACTGTGGAATGGGAGCCTTATCTAAGGAAATACTGCATATATAAGTCACATCTGACCTATCATAATGTATTAACACTTTCATATGGTCTCACTGTACTTTTATCAAAAAGCAGTATAATATTGCCATTTCATTAGTCTTTGCGAACCAGTTTTTCAAATACTGGCTTTGATTTTTGCAAGATACATCAACATACGATTCAGATGACATGCATATCAATATTTTGGAGTTTTTTTCTAATTTTGACATAAATAAAAGTTATCTTTAGGTTTATGTATTTTTATCCACAGAGCAGACTAAGTTTTATGATCTCTAGAGTCAGTTAACAGAGGTCAGGGAGATGATGTTATACCTCTGTACAATGAAATACCTAATTTGTCATTGTCAGCTGCTTTAAGCTAAGAATGAAAATTGCTGCCTCACTTCAAACTGGAAAACTTATCTAATTGTTTCCCACTGGTCACTTGAAAAGGCTTATGTTAACGTGTGATAGTTTTGAAAAAAATGTTCTGTGGAGACTGCTGGACTACATGTCTATTACACAGTTGTCTATGATTGTAGGAAACAGGATGTGATGACCTTGTAGTCTTATACTGCCATGAATGCACATAACCCAGAATCCAGCTGACCACCCTACAGCCTCTGGTGACATGTGGGAGTGCAGCAAATTAAAATGGAAGCAGATGGCGAAAAAGTACCCTCTGTGTTTTACCTTGTCTTCTCTTTGAGGGATGTTGCCTTAAGTCTTTGATCCAAATAGCCTGCTGAGAAAACATGTCTCTGAGCTAGGCTGAAACAACACTAGGAACACTGTCTTCAGTTCTGGGTACTCAGTGCTAAGTGGTTACACAGTGGAGGGGAGAGATAAGCAACTTTCATTTTTTCTTTGAGCCCTCTTTAGTCATGGTCCCTTGGGATTCTTGAGCTCCTACAGGAATAAACCCAATTCACAAGGAAGCTAGAAGGAGGTGGACAGTTTGGTGCCAGACTGCAGGGAAACGCCTCCAGAGAAACGGGACAAAAGTCTCTGACTTCCATAAGGAATTCTTTCATTTTTAATCTTGGGCTTGCTTCTGCTGGCTGCCCACTGTCATTAACTTACATTATGTGCTTTTCAATGTGTTATCTATCTCTTTGTTCGTTTGCTTGCTTGCTTGCAATGGAACAACCAAGGCTGCATAGAAGTAAAACTTTTATTTATTAGGTTTTCTGTACAGACTGTGTGAACTTAAATCCACGAGCTCTCTAGGTTCCTATATTTGTTGCATTTGGAATTTTAAAGCCAACATTTTGGAGGCTTGTTTCTAGGGCTGAATTCTGCCCTTTGATGTGGGTCATACACACTGCCTCTTGTGGTGCTATCAGGGTGGGAAGTAATGGGCCCTGTAGCCTCAGTGAAGCTCATGGAGGAATTCACTCATGGGTGTCACAGAAGCAGTTTTCCCAGTTCTGTGATATTTAGCCTAGAAAATCTCCATGTAGAATAAGATGCCATGCTGGATTTGTTTAGTAGCTCCGGGCTTCAGTTATCTCTGAGCATCCTGTGAAGCTTTAAGGTCACAGCAAATGTGGTACTGCTCCCAGGCAAATGCAGCCAGACTGGAGTTTGTTCAGCGGCCATCGTGCCTGGCTCTTGAAACACCAAGCTCACTTTTACATATTCAGCGAGACACAGTAATCACTGCGTTATACCGGCGTCTGTGTATCTGACACACCCAGTGATTTGTTTGCAGACTTTCCCACACCCTCGGAGTTGTAACTTCTTAGTTTGGGTCATTTTTACAGTGTCTATGTCAGGTGTCTTTTTCCCTCCAGATATTTTTGGTTGCAGCTGATTGCAGCAGGTCGAGAGGACAACACAAGTCTGCCTTTTGCAGCTCACCTGTGTTGCACCATTACAGAGCATTAAAGCGATCAGGCAGCTGGGCTGATCGTTGTAGGTGCCTTCCAGCTGAACTGTTCTAATTCTACATCTATTCTACTCCTGCTTTTGGAAGATTTTTTGTTGTTATGTTTGGTTTGCTTTTTTTTTTTAACCTTTTTTTTTTTTTTTTTCTTTTTTTTTTTTTTTTACTATGTTCTTTCTACCCATGTGCTTACCGTTGTTCATTCTTTTTGCCCTCCTTTCTTCATGCAGCAGAGGAATATCATAGCACTGAGGATCCAATATGGGCCTAACTAACACCACGCTGAACCACTGGTCCAACACACGGCTTTTATTTTCTTGCTGTCGTTTGGTATCAGTACAAGGATTTTTTTAGACTTCTATTTTAAATGGTCTTTCTGATGTGTCAGAAGCCCTGTGTGGTTACGTTTATTAGTATTTTACGACTTTTTCTGCCTTGTTTGACATGAGTCAGCTACTGAAGGTTCTCTGCTGTAAAATGTGTCAGAGCTGACTAAGTGGCTCCTTGTCCTGCCTGCTTTGCTAATTGTGCTGAGCCATGTAGTATGTATTGGATATGCAAGCATGGAGGGTAAGGAAGGGCTTTGTCAACTCAAGGAAATTAATGAGCTGTAGGTAAGAGCTATGATGCTGGTTTGGTCAATAATTACAGGCTGCAGACTTCACAGGTCCTGAAAGCTAAGCAAACTCCATATTGCTTAATACATTGATATACTGAAGGGTACATGAAGCAGTGCTGATCACTTAGAGGCACGTACCCATTCTGAATCAAGTTTAAGACCAAAATCTGGGGAATTTGATATTACAGGATATCAGAGTTTCTTGTCTGTGCTCCACAGTGTTTTTGAGCACTAAACTAGTAATCTTTGAGGAAAAAATACAACAGTTTAGACAATCAGAACGCATAACTTATGAAATAAAATAACAATTTTGGTCAGTACTTTATTTGGTTCAGTAATAGACATAGTTTTTAGATACTTATGATTAGGTAAACTAAGAATGGGACACAGCCTAATATAGCTCTCTTTGGTTTCTAGTTTCTCTTTGTCTTATGGTTGCTTGTTTCTGACTCAACACATATTCTGAACAAACTGTCCTCTTCCAAAAATTGTCAATATAGATGGTCCCTTGGACTCCACTGCTCTGTATCTGGGAGTTGGGTTCTACTGGTACAATTACGCGACCACATTTGCAAAAATATTTTTTATCTAATGATGCCTCCGCTTTTGTGTTAAAAATTTATATAATTTATGATGTGACCCAAAACACCTTGGCTCTGGCAGATACTGGCTTTGGCCTGTAGGGCTTGGGTTTTTCTTCATAATTGGTGAGCATATATATCACCAGCTGACTTCAGAAGGAGTTGTGTGTGCACAGGCATTCAGTCACTTGCCCAAGGTCACGGTGATGGTCAGAATCAGAGGGCAGTTCTTGGCTCCAAGTAAATAAACACACATGCCAAACCAGTAGAAACTTCTGAGCTGCGCAGGGATCTTGTGTAGCTGCACCTTAAGAAGTGGGTCTAGTCTTTCATGATAAGATTTAAACAGCTGCACTTTTATAATGATAATAGCTATTGCACTGCTGTGCAGTGACAGTAACTACCAGGTGAGTAGGAACTAGTGTACACTATTGAAGGCACCTTTTCAACAGTTGTGATTGTTTTTAAAATATCACAGCTTGGGAGTTGCTTGGAATGCTCCTTTTGTGTTGGCCTGGCACTGACCTACCTGATTGCAAAGTGTGAGCCGGTGCTTCTTCATTTTCTGTCTCACTTACTATGACTGACTTTGCACCAAAGATGTGAGTGAACAATGCAGCGAGCCTTGTTGCTTTTCTGGTTTTTTTTCTCCATATCCACTGCAGTAAGTTTAAGGTTTACTAGAAAATTTAACAGCTCTAGAAAGCAGCATGTTGGAGTGGCATCACAGCCTCATTCTTCCTTGTGGGGTCAGCTGAATTGGCTAGGGAGCACTGACTCCACCTTCTCACAAAATCCATGAGCTCCCATTAGCACACTCCAGTGATTGGGATGCACCGTGCTGAGCAAAACCTCCACATACTTCAGGAATAATGTAATCTGTTTTTTTGTCTGAGGTCTAAACATGATTTATCTAATGGTGATTTAGAACTTTAATAGAAGCAAGTCTGGAGAAGTGGGCTAAACATTTTTCTCATTTGGCTGATTTGTCTAAACACTGGGGACTAAGATGAGCTTATGCAGAACCTCCTAACACTGAGTCTGAGTCAGCCGTGATTATCCCTCTTTTAGAGAGTACAGAGCTAGAAACATGAATTGGCCTGCCCGTGCCCACACGGAAATGCACAGCTAATGTCAGCATTACAACTTGGTGGCTCAGAAGTGTGCACACTATCACATCTATCACACTTCTTCCCACCCTAAGTGTCGTGAAGGCTGCTTGAAAGTGATCAGGTGCACACTCTTCGTTATCTTGACAACTTTTATGAGCATGGGTTTTCTCTTTCACTGTGATTTTCTTTTTAATATAAAAAAATAATGGTGAATAAAGAAAAGTATTTAAACAGGCACATTTTCATCATCATTGTAAAAATACAGTTCCTTGGGTCTGAAAATATTTGTACTTGTAGGACTTTGTGTTGTTGGCTCTTCTGGGTAAACCAGTACACACTGATGAAAAGTGAAAGAGAACATATGAAGATTTTGAGAAGTGATTGAAGGAAATTTTCCTGGCCCTAGCAAAGCACAACACCGAAAATGAGAGGGCAGTCAATTTAAATGAAACCAGTAAATTCTAAAGGTTTAGAAAGCTTCAGGTTGATGCTGAGGCTGAGACTTACGTTTCCTGTCTCTTGACAATTTATGAATGCCTTTGTCTCTCCCTTGATGTTGGGCATAATTGTTTGTGTCAACTTCCCGATGTCCCAGAGTAGAATCTGCAGGCCCTTTCCTTTAAAGCCTTTGGAATTTACATAACCCTGCAATTGTAGCAATGCAAAATGTGGCTCTGGTTACAATAACAAGGGTTTGGGGAACGCAGGGAGAGATTGTAGCGGCAAAGGCATAAAAGCAAAACAAAACAAAACTCTACATGCTGTTTTAATTTTCAGCAGCCACGTGAGAACTGTCCTGCATTTCCTGGCTATAAATAACTCTCTGCCGTCATAGGAAGACAAAAACCAAAACAGTTCACATTCCTCCCAAATTTTCTTAAGGTTACAAAAAATAAAGGAATGGTAAATATTTCAAAAGTAGAGTGTGTCTTTGCTAAGGAATGTCAAATTATTACTCAAGAGGGTTGATATTTGCATTAAGTAAAGAAATTTGGCATTAAACCTCTCTTTCCCTGCTCCATCACTGCCAGCCCTTTAAAGAAAACCACTTAGGGCTGCATATAGAAAGCTTGCCAGGCAAGACTTCTTAGAACTCCACGCATTTACTGCCTTAGTGTCAGCTGAGGCAGGAACTTCCTTTGAGATGTATGAGCATTACACAGAAGTATGACTGTTGCTTCTTGTCAGATGCTACCTCCTAGTTCTTTTATGCAGTGTGTTAGGAAGGTGGAGACAAGGATCATTTCATTGCATAGTGAGATGCTGTGGCACTGATAGATGCAGATGTGAACACAGAATCAAAAAGTGCTTCTACCAAAAGTAATGCTATAAAAATAAGCAGGCCTGCTTGATAAGTGAGATTAGAGTTATTACATGTAGCTGAAAAAAGATTTGTTCACCTGTTCAAATCCAGTTTGTCCATCAGAATGAAAAATTAGTACAATTGCAAACATTGTAGGATAATCTACCTCACTTTTAGACCCAGGGATAAGAAGAGGTAATGCCATGTAAATTGCATGACTAAGGATAGCTCTTTAGGGAATAAAAGGACAGACTGAATCATGAAGTGGTAACAAGGGAATGAATGGAGATAATCTTTAGCTGAGAGCCCTAGAGTAGTCAGGACCATGTGAGGGTTTCTGTACATTAATGAGACGAAAAGGTTTTGTTGAAACTTCTTTCTCAGAAGGTAGAGGTCTAAGTGTTAGTGTGGTGAAGTCCCAAGCAGCAAGACTGGGGATTGAGACAGAAATATCAACACCAGCAAACTGGGAAGGAACTGTGGTGTACAGGGAAACTGATTTAAATTGACCCTGAGCTGTGGTATTGATTTGAATGGGCATGAGATCTCTCAGAACGGGATATATTTGAATTTCAGAGTGCTCCCTAAAAACATAGAAAGGAAAAACTGCAGCAGAGGAGGATCCTCTTGAATCTTGTTGCTGTGAAATGGTTCTCCAATTATAGCATCTGTTTGGCACAACCTCATGACGGTGATGGACCCTGAGCCAATTGAGAGCTTGTGGGAAGTAAACCAAAGCAATGCTTTGGTGGATATCTGTTAAAGATCAAAAGAATGAGTAAAGGAGACCTTCTTCAGGCAACTGGAGGAGGCTCACGACCACCTCAATGCCTGCTGGAAGAGCAATACAGTAGAGCACAAGAAATCCAGGAGGTTTTTTGCAGTGATGACAACTTCCTAACACAGGTAATGGTTGAGCTGAAGAGAGGAGTCACTCCACTGAACCTGGCATTTAGAAACAAAGAAGAATGGATTGGGGGTGTGAAAGTCAAGGGTAGCTTTGGCTGCAGTGACCACGGGATGCCAGAGTTAGGATTCTGAGAGGAGGGACCAGTGCAAAAAACAGGATCACAGCCTTAGACTTCAGGAGAGCAGACTGTGACCTGATCAGGGACCTCCTTGAAAGAATTCCACAAGCCATGGCCCTGGCGAGGAAAGATGTCCATGAGGGTCCAATGATTTTCAAGGATCACCTCTTCTAAACTCAAGTTCCTCCTGATGAGCAGGAAATGAAACAAAGGTGTCAGGAGGCCCGTGTAGGTAAGCAAAGAGCTTCTAACTAAACATAAAAGGAAGTTGACAAGAGGTGGGAGTATGGTCATGTGACTTGGAAGGAATATAGAGACACTATCCGAATGTGTAGGGATGGGATAAGAAAAACCAAGACCTACCTGGCCTTGAGTCTGCTAAGGGACATGCAGGACAACAAAAAGGGTGTCTAAAGAGAGATCGACTGCGAAAGAGAAGGGAAAAATAGGCCCACTGTTGGTTAGTCTAGGGAACCTGGTGGCAAAGGACATAAAAAAAGGAGGAGATGCTCAAGTCTTTTTCACTGTGATCTTCACTGGAAGTACTCACCTTGAGAAATCCCGTGCTTGTCAGACCAGCAACAATGTCTGGGGAAAGGAAGACTCACTCTTGATTAATGAGAATTGGGTTAGGGAATATTTAACTAAACTGTACAAATAAACTAGTAAGTCTGTGGTACCTGATGGGATACACCCACAAATGCTGAGGGAGCTGTCTAATGTCACTGTGAAGCCACTCTTGATTAGCTTTGGAACGTTATAGCCACTGGGGGGAAATTCCTGAGGACACGAAGAAAGCAGTTGTCATTTTTATCTTCAACAGGTACAGGAAAGGTTATCTGGACAGGGTGGAGAGCTCAGCCCCTAGAAAGGGGAAGGAATACACAATCCTAGAAACCAATTCCAAACACATGAAGGACAAGAAGGTGACCAGGAGTACTCAGCACAAATCCATAAGGAGAAATCATTCCTGACCATTCTAATAGCATTCTATGATGAGATACGGAGAGAGCTGTAGATGCTCTTTATCTTGACTTTAGTAAGGCTTTTGACACTTTTACACAATGTCCTCATTCACAAACTGATGAACTGTGGGCTAGATAAGTGATTAGTGACATGGCTTAGTAGCTAGCTGAGCTGCTGGGCTTGAAATGTTGTGGTCAGCAGGAAACAGATCAGCTGCAGGCCACACAAATAGATTACCCAGGTTTATTTCTGGGATACAGAACTGTTTAACATCTTCATTAATGGCCTGGATGATGGGACCAACTGTACCTTCAGCAAGTTTGCTGACAACATAAAACTGGGAAGAAAATTGATAGACCAGATGGTCATACTGCTGTTTGGAGGCATCTCAATAGGAATCTCATTGAATTCAACAAAGGAAAATACAAAGTCCTTTTCCTGAGGAGGAAAAGCCTCATGCATCAGTACAGGCTGGGGCCAATCAGTTGGAAAACAGCCTTGTGCAAAACAACCCAGAGTTCTGGTAGGCAACAATTTGAATATGAATCTGAACTGTACCACTGTGGCAAAGAAAGACAACAGCCTTGGACTGTATTAAGAAAAATGAAAAACTGCCAGCAAGTCAAAACAAATGATCCTTCCTCTCTGCTCAACATTGGTGGGACACATCTGGAGTGTTGTGTCCAGATCTGGGGTCCTGCAGGGCAAGAAAGAGATGGACACATTGGAGAGAGTGCAACAAAGGGCCACAAATATGGTTAAAGGGCTGGTATATCTGAATATGAGGAGAGACTGAGAGAACTGGGACTGCTTATCAATATTTATGAATACCTGTTGATGTGGGGAGTAAGGAAGATGGAGCCAGACACTTCTCTGTTGTGCCCAGTGGCAGGATGAGAGTTTATGGGCACAAACTGAAACACAGGAAATTCCATTTAAACATAAGAAAAAATGTTTAATGTGTGTGTGATCAAAACACTGAAACAAGTTATCCAAAGACATTGTGGAGGCTCCATATGTGGAGCCTGACTGGATGGGGCTCCAGGCAACCTTCTCTAGATAACCCCCACTTTGGGTATGAGAATTGGAGCAGATGACTGCCAGAGGTCTCATCCAGCCTTAACTGTTCTGTGCTCTGTGATACCTATTTTTTTCTCATGGTTGAGTCAAAGCAGCTCAAGAACTGTGATCATAGCTGGCGCTTACTATTTTGGTCCAAGTACTATTTGGGATCTACTGTCCCACACGCTCTTAAAATAAGTGATGCCAGGACAAAAATCAGGAATTGTGGTGGGAGGTTTTTGGGGGGTGGGAAGAGGTGGAATTGCTTCCTGCGCTATATATGATTTGAGGTTGGGTAGAGGACTTCACTCTCTCGTGATTCCAATGTGCTGCCTTTCACTAGTATCAAATTCTTACAGGGGGGCAGGGGAAAGAAAGAGAAAGAGAGGCCTGAATTTGGCTAATGTTGATAGACCTCTGTTAAAACTGATACTGTTACTTCAGTGGAAAATGGGGGTAATGAGGGAAAAACGAAGCCCTCTTTTTCTGTTATCCCTCAAACACTGCAGTTTCTATTAATAACCTTAAGGCACACATGGAGAAATTGACAATTCTAATGATGTTTCTCTTAAAACAGTTTAGTTAAATATCACGGGAAGCAAACAAGGAAAAGGTCGCTTTAATGGTATTTCCTAAAGTGACAGTACAGCAGCATTTGTGGAATGTCCTGGAGCACACTCATTTGGATTTAATAAAAAATAATGGAAAAAACCAACAATAAGAAAATTAGCTGAATGATAAAAGCAAATAATTTATAACAGATTTCCTCCTAAGTCCTGGAAATCATCTGTCTAGAGCAGCTGACAGAAAGAACACAAAGCCAATAGTTCTGTATCAGCCGAAAACCATCTTTTGTATGTTAATCACACTCTGTGCGGAAAAAAAAAAGTTTCTTTTTTCTTTATCAGTGATCACTTATGATCCCTATACTCAAAGTTAATGTATAGAGTATCAAATCAACAATTTGTCTGTAGTGCAGATGCAATCAGGGTTGAAGATATAGTGGTGTGTGTGAGACATTCATATTGGATTTGATTGTAGAGTATATCAAGAACACTGCTGAGTGCTTCAGCAAAGAATAGCCCTGCATTGAAATGAAAAGAGACCATATAGGAACCCCTGTACATATTTCTTCTTTAATTTCTTTTGAAAGTGAAAAAACATTGGAGATGCCTTTTATACTGAGAGGTAAGCTAAAAAGAACCATTTATTTGCTATTGTTTCTCCAGAAGACCATCTCTACTGTACTAACTCATCTGAAGAGGGGCTCTTCCTACACAGTGAGGTCCTGAACTGAACAGAGACCTACAGAGAGCGAGAGCAGAGCAAGTCAGAAACTACACAGATCATCCAGGTTAGTTTGGATTTGCGTATGGGGAATGGGAGAGGAACAGAATACCAGGGAACAGAATTTTAGCTATCATTTTGTTTTCTTAAATGTGTATGTTACCGACATTCACAAGACAAGAGGAATCTTCCGCATACTGCAAGATGGTAAGATGGTTTTCCAACTTTAGAGCAAAGTTACAGCAAACAGGGCCTCGCAAGCCCCAGTTATGGACAAACAAGGTGTGTTAAGAGGCAGCACATATCCTAATGGCATAAAAATTGTAACCTCCAATCCCATCTTTGTCTTTACCCCATCACCATTTCAGCAGTACAGAATTTGTATCTAGGCTGTACTACAGGTGTTAGTCACACCATTACTCTGTTTGAGGACCAACATAGTTACTTGGTTTTGATTATAATTATAGTCTAAACTGGAGGCATTTCTTGTAAGTTAAATAGACTTAATGGAAATGATAGTTTAGAAACATTCTTGATTTTATGCTCTATCCATCATTCCTTCCTTCTTCCTTCCTTCCTTCCTTCCTTCCTTCCTTCCTTCCTTCCTTCCTTCCTCCTTCCCTTCCAGAAGAAAATTTCATGTCAGCGTCTTTTTCCCTTGGTGCAATTTAGAATACTTCAGTGTTTTGGTCTATTAAGAACTTGTACATCCAATTTGTTCATGAAGCCTAATTACACCTACTGCTTCATGGTTTTCAGTGTCCTTTCTATTCTTCTTGTAGACCTTCAACAGCCATTTACAGAGACAAAATAAGGTGAAACCTTTTCTTCCCATGGTGTTTGTACTTTGTGTGAAGCAGTGCTGTGTGGTCTCACAACCCAGTTCCCTACTGACACGGACTCTGCAGAAGCATTTACATGAGTGTAGCGTGAGTGTGGAGCGTGGCTGAGTTAAGAAGGTGTCTGATGTGAATGAGCAGGGCAGTGGAAAATCAGTGGTCAGGGCTCAAGCTCCCTCATCCTTCTGATGAACTGAGCAGTAAGTTTCCTATGTCTGTCTCCATAGGCATGATACTGTCTCTTTTTCAATATCCTAAACAGTTTTTGCAGCTATTAAAACCTCACAGGCACCAATACAAAAAATACAAGTGCTAAACTTCAGATTCTGTCATGTGGAGAAAAATACGATGTTTTGCTCACAGCTCCAGTTTTCTATCTGTGTATGGTTATATATTCAAAAGGCACTGGCTTACTCCCCATAATTCTACAACACCATCATTTTACATCTTTGAAGTCTTTTGGAAAACTGACTAATTCATTCCTGATTAGCTACATCCCTCTAGGTGACCAGCTTCTTCTCTGCATGAGCAGTGGTCCAGGAGAAAACAATGGTTTTAGGGGCCAGTCTCTGTGCATGAACATCTTGCATAGAATCAGGGCCATGACCTAGTTAAACATGTACTGCTCTCCTGGCATACACCAAGTTTCCCTCTGGCTCAGACTGCCAGGATGGAATTAAAGCCTGCAGAATCTGGGTGTGCCCCTCTCCACTCAACTGCTTCACACAGAAAGCAATGTATTTTTTGCCTCCAGAGCAGCTCTGCCTTCTGGTAATCACATATGTGCTACTTAGCACCTCACTGGAGCATGGGTGCTCTGCATTCCCTGTAAACGGAACCCTCTTGCCAAGTACAACAAAGATGGCTTTCATCTTTCTTCTTTCCTGCCCTCACCCTCACAGTCAAGCAGATTTCCAAGACAGCAAGTCAGCATCCTTTGCCTAGAAGTAAGGAGCCACCTTTCCGTAGGAACATTGTCCCATTTCCAGGACTCCTAAGCATACAGGAATTCCTGTAAAGAAGGTCAAGTATCTTCCAGGAAAGTGTGTGTCACAAAATAGGGCAGATTTCATGTGACGAAAATTATGCTTAAGAAAAATCAAGGCAGGTTAAGAGTGGTATAATAGAGGGAAGGCAAAAACAAAGCAAAACAAACAAACAAACAAACAAACAAAAAAGCTCCAAACCAGACTAAACCACCAAAGCCCCAAAGCCAGAATAAAGAGCTTGGCTATCAAATACTGAAACTAAATGTCATTTGCAATTAATTGCTATAATAAGGTCAACTGCCTTCCTAATTGATTTCAGCTTCTTACTAGGGGATCAGTGCAGCTGATTAGTTTGCATGTAAACTTCCAAGAACATGAATAAGAAGAGTTTAGCAAGCCTCACCAACTGTAACTAATTCTTCTAGGTCTTCTGCAAAGAATACAAATATATAGTAAGCAAATGTTGTCCCCAGCCCAGCATCACAGATAGCGCCAGGGCTTTTTGCTCCAGCTACTTTTTTTTTCACTGAGATGCTACAAAGCACTTAGAAGCAGGCAGAACTGGCTATATTGAAATAATTTTCAAAGGAAGTGAGTTTTCTAGGTAGAATAGGAGTAGTGGGACAGCTCAGTCACCAATTCTGCAAAAATGAGGATATTTAGCTGGAGTTCCCTGCCTGTTCCCTGAGTTGTTTCAGGATCCAATAGTAGCCAAGTATAATTTTAAAAATCCCAAGGTTGTTCTATTGGCACTAGGGTCCTAACATACCTCTGTCAGCTTATAGACCACAGAGTTACAAGGGCAGTTTAAAAACTGACATTACTGTTTCACTTTGGTTTTGTGTCAACCAGTAGTCAACCAGAGTAAAAGATCTGGCCTAGATCCTGTATCAGAATAAGAAGTGGAAACAGCCTTTCCCTTTCCATTTCTCTGTTCCTTTGATAGACATTGCTTTGATTTTCCTAGAAGTCACTGAGATCTCTGTCTTCATAGCTGGAGACTGACTTTAATTCTGACTGTATTAATGCCCTGTTCTTGGTTGGAACAAGACATGTTGATCTAGATCGTTGCTAATTAAATGGTGGTCAGTACAACATCAGGCATTCCCTAGTCACTTCCAAAACTTAAAAAAGGCCCCCAAGCCCCTCCCCTGTGTGCAGCCAAACAAGCCCATGTGCATAAATCAGGGGAATAAAAAGGAAAAAAATCCCTGACCATTCAGAGCCCAAATTAATTTTTAAAGTACTATTATGTTGCAGTACAGCTGAAGCTGGTCTTTAGATTTTTTTTCAAAAAGGCAAAAAAAAAATCCTTCAAATGAAAAACATTGAGGAATGTCATTATACAGACTATTATTGGAACAGCTGCCTAGGGACAAGCTCACTCCAGCCTCCTAAGTTCACATATTTAGTGGATTTAGACAACAACATATGCATAATAATATTTGTGATACAGATCACCTGTCTACATACTGCATCTGTCTGTAAGGTGACCTTTTGGTAGAATACAGATTTTTTAACTAAAAATTATTCCTCTGGAAGATGGGAAAATAGATACAGTATAGAAAGAAGAATTCAAAAACAATGAGGAAAGCAGAGGAAGATTCCATTTTACAAATCAGTGCCCTCTAGTTTGCTAACTGAAATTCAGCTGAACAACTCTTTTTCTAAGGCTCTGGTCTGCGCAAAATATCACGAAGAAGTTCAAAATGGTCATAAGGTGTTAGGTGTGAACCCAACACAAGTTTCTTCAAGGGAGGCAAATGAAGCCACGATGAAGTTGCTGACTACAAATATTTACAGTTGTCAGGGACTGGTAACTACCTTTAATTGCTGACAGATGATCAGTGTTTCAGTGGCAGGAAATTTAATCTAATTCTGGCTGATTCTGTCTCCCTTGCCTTCAAGGATGTGAGTTTGACTTGGGCTGCTATCTGAAAACAGAGGTTCATTTTGAAGATGTTCGAGAAATAGCAAGCAAAACTAAGAGAGAAAAGAAGCAACTCCTGTAGAAGTTTCTTTTTTTTTTCACTTCCAGTTGAGGTGAAATCAACTCACTTTCTAAAAGCTCGTAAATTTCTTCTTTTTGAAGAGTAAATGCCTTTCCTCTTTCCATAGCTGTTACCCAAGATGCAGCAAATACTGATGTTTTGTTTGTTTGTTTGTTTNTTCCCGTCCTTCCTCCCGTCCTTCCTTCCATCCTTCCTTTGCTTTCTTTCTTTCCTTTCTCTCTATCTTTTTCTTTCTTTCTTTTCCTTCCTTCCTTCCTTCCTTCCTTCCATCCTTCCTTCCCTTTCTTTCTTTCTTATTCCCCTGCTAGCAATCAACTTGTGCAGACCACTCATTAAATCTTAAGCAATACAGGGGCAAGTCTTATAATGGGCTTGAAAAGCCAATGAAAGACAAGGAGCTGTTGACATCGCAGGAAAAACACATGAAAAAGGGAGAAAATTGAAATGTGCTGCCTCCAGGAAGGTCCAAACCAGTATCTTACATCTTACTATGATGGATACAGATTTGAATGTAGTTTTAGTTGACCTAAATTTTGTGGTGTGGGCCATTTTATGGAATGGAAACCAGATCTTTTCATTTAAGAACAATCGGTAGAAGCAGCTTGATACCTAGCATGTTGATTTCAGGCATTGTCAAGAAATTATCTTCATGTTGAATGCCATAACTTTCATTAACTGCACAGCTCTTACAGATCTCATATGGTTTAGTTTCTAGGAACAAATTTATTTATTCCTAACCAATTTTTCAATTGAGAAAATAAACTCAACAAAAATAAATGTTTGTGCTGAGTTTGTAGTGGTATCTAACGGTAACATATTCTTCCACAGTGTCAAGAATGCTGCAGAAAAGTAACGACACCAGAAATAAATCAGATGCAAGCTAACCCTACCAGCAATAAGTTTTGTCACAATTTCATTCAAACGTCTGCATGAATACTCACATGTAAATACATACATGCATGCACAAGTGTCTACATGCATTATGATTCATCAAGTGCAAAACAATATTGTAGCATTACAAGTTATAAATTTTAAATAATACTGAATGTTATTTCAAATGAGCTTTATCCAGATCTCTACTTCTTTAAAAGTTCAGAGCAAGTTCTCAAAATGATGTATCAACAACGTTAAAGATGTTGGTTAGGATTGAAAAACTTTAATCTGAAACATATATATATATATATATATATATATATATATATATATATATATATATACATATCCCTGAATTGAACTGTCCTTATTCATCTGGCAGGCAGTGAGAGTGGAATCTAGCCTTTAGATCTGATGGTGGGGTTTCAGCCCGAAGTTAAAAATAATTTTAGGAGGATTTTATTAACTAAATTAATGTCTGTGCATTTCTAGCATATTGGCTATATATGCCTCATTTCAGCCCCTCAGCAATGGGGGACAGAATTTTGTGTGGTTCATTGATAAGCGAGGACAGTGATTGATCCACCACCACATTACATCCAGCGCCAGTGTATAGTAGTAACTCTGCTCTGTATTTCAGACTAGAGGGATGCTCAGAACATTGAGTGGCATTTCAGAGACTGGGAGGTATTCAGAAACGACCTCTGTAGGGAGGGTAGGAAAGTCCTCTTAGTCCTGTACCCTGTGGTGACTGAGCTGCTGACCCTGTGGCCGCACTGGGTGGTGGTGTCAGGCAAGGCAAGCAGCCAAGCTCACAGAGCCATGGTGTTTACTCTCACTGTCAGATGGAGCAGGCAGCCTGGCACTGGGTCTCCTCTCACAATGGACACTTTTGTTGTTAGATTAATATACCCGTGTCCTTTTGTTTTGATGAGGGATCTAACAAACCCTTCATATCTCCAGAGGTGGAGCAGCATCTCAGAGAAGTTTTTGCTTCTGTCTTCTGAAAGGAATATGGTTTTGGGCAGCAAATAATCTATTCGATTTTGTATGCCCCTTTCCCCTTTTCACTCCTTACTATTCTGGGCCCTTACACACGAATAATACTACAGCTTTTTTGGTTTTTACCTTGTTCTTCAGAAGCTAAAAATTCTTGTGAAAATAGATGATTTCTTTAATTGTTTTATTCCTGAGTTCAGACAGAGCTGCCTTTGTAGGTATGTTTGTGCTGCCTTGCAAAGTAGACATTATGTGATACACTATTCAGAGAGACAAACACACGTCTTTCTTTTTTGGCACCTTTGGCAGGACTTTTGGTTTTGCTGTCCCCTATAAGCTAAGACACCAAAATAGGTCTTATTAAATGTCGCTTCTTGTGCAAGGCGAATGCTCCACCAAATCAAACACTTTGCAACACTTTTCAGTTTTCTCTCAGATATCTTCAGTATTTCATAATAAAAAACTGGCTTCTCCATCAGCTTCCATCCCAAGCTGTTAGCAATGCAAGTATTGAATTATGTAACACCAGAGTTTATTATACCTTGATGTAATTGAGGGAACAGAGTCACAGAAAGAATCAGTGATGATCTAGTTTCAATTACTGGTGACTAAATATTGAAGCATGCAGCAGAATTCAAATTCTATGTCCTTGTTTAATATACCACACATTTCTCCTACAGCCAGTAATAGAAAACAGGAGTTGTGCTGCAGCCATGAGACAATGCTCTGTCAATGGAACATCCAAATGCTGTGATGAGAGGGGGCCAGCTTTCGCATGGGATTATGAGGAGAGTAAGGAGCAACATACGTAAGGAACTGCAGATATTCCTTTTGTATCTTGACATTTATGGTGATTAGATCATTCTTCCAGTGGCACAAGCCAGTTTACTGCTAGGCACTTTCTAGTGTTTTGCATGTTCTTGTTTTTTGTGTGTGGAGGAGTGGAGCATCACTTTAGCTTCCCCCAGTCCCCAGTTTCTCTCAATCATTGGTATCTTTACCATCCAGTTTCCTATCCGCTACAGCACCTTACCCTGTTGTCTTGTAGACAGAGCCTGTCTGCTTTCAACATATCAGAATACCCTTAGCTAAGGCATCAAATGGATGACCAGCTTTGTGGCAAAGATGGGTGTTTTGTTAACTTTTAACTAATGGACAAAGGCCATTTATCTTGGTTACATTGTATCATAATAAATAGTTCAGTGTGGGATTGTGGGCCGGGAGATAGCCTTGGTTGTGTGAGCATGTGTAACCCTTGTGCCTTGGCCTGCTGCTGCAGGTTAGCTTCTAGGGCTGGATACAGGTCTCTGGCTCCAGAACTTTGCTGTAGGAAGGAGAGCGATGCAAGAGAAGGAATCGGTTAATCATTCCCTGGTCTCCTTTCAGGCCTTCTTTCCTCTTCCAACGAGAAACTGAGAGGTTAGAGGTGAGAAGGGGGGACCAAGACAGTCAGACAGAGCTTGAAAGGTGGAGATCAGCTACAGAAGTACATGGCATGCAGAAGGGGGAAAGAGGCAGTAAATGGGGAAGGGCTTAGAGGAAGAGATGAAAAAAAGTGGTAGCTAGAGATGTGAGTGGAAAGTTAGGATTAACAGACCAATGGAAATGTGTGAACAGAGGGGAGGACTGATGGAATTTTAAGATCTCTTCTACCATGCATCACATGCAGTTTGAATGTGCAAATAATACAAAACTTTCCCAGGCTTTATGCTGAGAAAGGCAGGAGCATAGTAGGGCTCATATTAGAGGAATGCTGATAGGTCTCTGTGGCTTCATACAAGGCTCATAGTGCTGAATATTGTAATTTAGTCATGTGGCCAAAGGGCTGCTTTGCTTACCGAGCAGAAGGTCTACATGTCAGTAGTTAGCGGGCACCTACTGAGCCTGTTTGTGCCAGGCCATTATCATTAAAAGGGCTGCATTCAATTTTGGGTTTATACCCACGTTCTCCTCCAAGAACCAAAGAAACAGAAAGACATCATGGCTTGCAAGCAGTTTGTACCTGTTCTGTGCTTATTGCGCATTGGTTTAAGTGAAGGCAGAGAGGACAGGGGTGACTTGGCCTGATCTTGTTTGGTTTGGCCTGCCAGTTTGAAGGGAGCATTTTCCCCCGTAACTGGCTTTCTCTGGATGTGTCATTAAATATACATATACTTGTGTGTGTATATATATGACTTTGCCTTGTGATATGTGTTGATTGGTATTGTCATCATGAGAGTTCAGTTATCGTAATGAAAACAAATGGCTTACACATACAAAGAGCAAACCATGTATTTCCACGGCCTAAAAAAAAAAAAAAAGAGAGATTTTGCAGATGGTGTTACTATCTCTCAATTTCAGTACTTCTGTTCAACAGAGAATGTGGTTTCTTTCACTGCAGACAGCAACACACACGAGGCAGACAACTCCTGCACATTAATCTAGCTATTAAAATCAGATACAGTTAAAAGTGAAGTCAGAAAACAGCAAACGTGCTAGAAACAGTGGTTTACACGGGATTAAAGCTATCTGGAGAATGAATGGAGAGGAAAAACTAGGAAATTAGGGCTTTTTATTTAGTTAAATCATATACTCTCCATTACAGGGCATAAAATCTTTTAAGGTCAGGCTGAGCCGAGTACCAGGGGAAGTCCCTCATCCCCGTGCCGCTGCAGACCATGGTTTGGGGACGGTGTGCCGCAGTGTAAGTCACGGAGCAGGAGGCTGGCGTGGGCGCACTGCTCCCCGCGGGTGTCTCTGCCGCAGACGGGATCCTGCGCCCACAGCCCAGGGAGCCGTGCGGACCCCGCCGCCTCCTGCCCCGCCGGCCGTGCGAAGGAAGCCAAAATTAAACCCCGCCACACCTGAAAGCCTTGAATGGGAAGCTGTGCGGAAGAGTGCTCCTGTTGCCGAGGCACGTAGGAAGGAAAGCGTCGCTCACGGCGATGGTTACCGCGGAGGTGAGCCCCCTTGGCTCCCCCCGCCGCTCCCGCCCGCAGCGCCGCCCGAGCAGCGCCGCTGGCTCCCGGCGCCCTGCGCTCCCGCCAGGCCGGCGCTGGGCCCTTTAAGAAAGCGCAGCACAGTAGCAGGGGCCGGCCCTGCCTCCCGCAGCCCGCAGCGCTGGAGCGGGGCTGGGGAATGGGAAGCAGTTCCTGGTCTGGGTCCGAGAGAGCGCACGTAGCAGCAGCAGCCGCTGCCGCCGCAGCAGGAGCAGCAGCAGGCACCCCAGCTCCGCTCGCTCAGCAGCATCCAGCGTGGGGTTCAGCGCTCTGCCTGGCTCCCTGACACGGGATGGACGTTCCTGAGCACTGAGCTCAGCCGCTGTAAAAAGCAAGTAGGAAAATATACATCTGGATAAAATTGGTAAGTCAAACTAGAGTCACATCCTCTTCCTTGCAGTTTTCCAGTCTCTTAATTCGTAATGTTTTGTGCAAGCCTTTTTTTTTTTTTAAAACTTTTAAGCAGAGCATGGGAAAACATGGAGGCAAAATAAAAGTGTAAAAAAACTTTGACGATTTGTCAGTGTTTGTGCTCCTATTTTTGAAATCCTCTTTCTACATAGAAGCTTTGCTACGGGAGTGAGGCAGGAGAAACCAGCAAGTGCTTTTGTATCTGAGGAGACAGAAAGCTAGTAAGAGTTGTAATTGGCTTTTCCTTAGGATATGATTAAAGATTTCAAAAAACAAAACAAAAGCCAACAAAACAAATCCCATCTCTCAAGAACCTTGAAATGACTTGTCATTTACTTTTCTAGAGTAAAAACAAGTCTCGTCTTGAAGTCTTAAACGCACTGCAACTTGTGCAGCAAGAAGAAGGAACTTTTAAAAACTGTCTTGTCAGTGTAAATCTGGGTGCCAAAGTGTTGCCGGGCAAATGTTGTATATATTTGTTTAAATTTAACTAAGTCCATCGCGAGCCCTGGGAGGGCAGAGGCAGGAGATGCAATTTCCTCCGTGGCGGACAGAGGGCGCTGTTGCTGCACCCGGCATCAGCCTCCCTGAAACGAGGAGCTGGTAAAAATCCAAGAGGAAAATCGAGCGGAGGAGAGATGTTTTAAACCATTAAACCAGCAATTGTTCACACGAGAGCAAAGCTATACTACGTAGCATCCAGTTGGAGCAGCTAATGTTTTTAATTTTCATTCCCTTAAGTTCTGGGGGCAGTTTTGGGGGTTTTGTTTGTTTGTTTGTTTGTGGTTTTTATTGGTTTTTTATTGTTTTTTATGAGATGATCTGAATTACAAAGAGAAATATACTAGAGCCTGGTTATGACCCTGTTATCTTTTCTGGAGTGTGTTGTTGGGTCATCCTGGATCAAGAAGAGGAGGGAAAGTGTGGAATCTCGACAGAAATGTTGCTTCAGTAGTGGTGAGGGAGATGAAGAACGGTCACTCAGTGTTGATTAAGGTGCAGGCTGGAGTTAGACGTCTGACATGGAAACATATCCTTTATATCCAGTACAGATGTACAGCAGAGGTCAGAGATTTACAGGCTGGCTAAGACCTATGACTGAACCACATATTGTCAAGTAGTTTGGGGAAAGGGGGAGGGTCATGTCCAGGTGTACAGCTTTCCTCATAGAAATCCTAATACCCCTACAGGTACAAGAGGCTAACAATAGTGCCATACTTCATCCATACAAACAAAGAGTTAGAAAATGCAGCAATAATCTGTTCTCACCTTTGTGTGTGTATACTTGCTTATGCATCACCTGGGGTGTAAAATATTCGTCTTTGTGGAGTAGGAGTTTGTGTTTGCGTAAATCAAAGGCTTTAAAAGGAATGAAGGTATTACTTTAACTAGTGCAGCTCTCTTGTGAGTAGAGAAGGATCAGAGCTGTCAATTTCCCCTCTGATCCAGCCTCTGTTAGAACTTGATGTTTGTGTTGTGACCTGGGGCTTTGGTTGTTTCTTGAACAAGACTTTTCTGTTTGACTGTATTCCCATTACTTACAAATCACTTGCAGTGGAGTGAAAAGATTTGCAGATTTTGAGTCCTTAATGTGAGACATGCTGGGCAAAGCAGATTAGAAGAACTGAATGACCATATGGAACGCAGTCATTCCCACTTCAATTATGCCTCATTGAAAAGTTTAGAGTTCTACTACCTCTGCTGAATCAGTGGAGTATGCGAAGAGAAGACCCCTTTCTTACCGGCAAGAGACAGTAAAACACTTGCTGTGCAGTGGTGCATCCTTGTGATATTAGTAGTTTTTCAAGAAAAAACAGCCATTTCTTTATACTCCTTCTGCTTCATTAGACATCCAGGTGGGAACGGCCCTTCAAAACGATTTACTGGATCAGAGGAAAGATTTCCCTCCTCAGTTCCTCTCTGAACTAGCAGGCATTAGTCAGGTGTCTGACTACCGTCTCAGTAACTTACCGAGGAATCTCCTTCACTTCCCTTCGAGCAATCTTCCCTTCAAGCAGATTGCAAGTTCATTGAGAATGATAGAGCTATCAGACGTCCTGAGACACATTTGAACCTAGCAGATGCTTGCCTTCGTAGGAGGCTAATTTGTGCATTCAAAGTGTCTCCTCCACCATCACTGGTGTCCAGCTAAACTCTTAAAAGTTGCATCTCCCCACTATTTGTCTGCATTGCATGTTTAATATGGTAGCTGGAGTTGTTTCAGTTTAATTCTTCTACTTCCCTATATTTCAAGTTAAAATATTTTCCTCAAAAATGGAGAAGACAGTGTGATGCGCCAGATCCGATTTTTACTATGTTGTTTGAAAATTCACTTTAGTATTTGTTTTATTTTGCTCGCAAGTGTTTTGCTTTGAGTTACTTTTTACCTGGGAGTCAACACTGTAATTCTGTCTGTGGCTGATGCTCAGGTCATACAGTTAACTCCTGCAGAGTTCCCAAAACATTGGCTTAATAAGATGTATGCATGTGATATTTAAAATGTAAAGGGATCCTCCACCTATATTTAAGCCAAATTAAAGAAACGGAGCTTCCTTGAATAGCTTTTTTCATTAGAGACCACTAATCTTTTTACCTGCCAGTAGATACTTGCAGTGTTGGCTGTGCTATAAATTCTGTGACTGCCATTGGAGCACTCGTCTGCTACTTGCTTACACTGACAGTAACTCTGCTAAGTGAGTTTAGCCAGAACAAGACTCATGATTACTCAACAAATTACTGTCAGCTGGGCTTCTAATATAATTTTTTTGGTCATTGTTTTGCAGAGCTTCAGGTTAATTAATCTTTAAGCATCTTGTAATAGTTTACTTGATGAAGCCTGCTGCAAAATCCTTTCTCTGAGAATGTTTCTGGTGTCACGAAGTGCTGGATGTTACCACAGGTTGTGAAGGCTTGTTGGTGCTCACATAGCTGAGGTGAATCTGGCCTTATTCTTTGTTAAAGGTAAAGCCTCTTTCTGCTTTATATAACAGAACTAGGATCCCAACTTAAACCCCCAGTTTCATATCAAAGGCTCACTGCGCTGGTGATGTAGTAACCTGCTCTTTTCTTTGAAAAGAGATTTCATAGTTTTTTATACTGAACAGTGATAGGTGTGGTTTTATGTCTGATTTATTTGCCTGACTCTACTTTAGGGTTTGGAATGCCACATTTTCCATTACACACGGGACAAGTTTATCTGTATAAGTGGAGACCTCTCGAGATGTTGTCCTGTGCAAGATCAAAAAATGTCAACTTGCAGAGAATATGAAGGCGAGTAAATAAGATTTAATAGCTCTGAAGGTGGATATGGAAAGGAATTGATGCAGGAATGTGTTCCTCAAAGAATATTTTCAGTGGAGTAGATACCTCTGTGCCGCTAGTCCTGACTCTCCCAGGGAGAGTATGTCAGATCTGTCAATACTCATGTGGATAAGCATCCTCCAAAGAGTTGATCTATTTTCATCTTCACATATGTTGATCTATTTTCGTCTTCACGTCTGTCATCTTGTGTCTGAGACAATTGATGACTGAGCTTTTCCTTTTATTATCTGTAATGCCAAAGTTCTTTTCTTCCTAGCCAGATTCATCAGAATCCTTGAAAACTTCAATCTCTCTTTAATCTCAATTTATTATTGAGAGTATTATTTCTTAAATGTAAAAATAATGAACAAGAAGCCTTTAAAATTTTTTAGGTACTCTACCAGTTTAATTATGCTTACAAAAACGCAGTAGTGACCTAACGCATCATTAAATTATCACATTTAAATACAGCATTGACCTTGCCAGCCAGTAAATCAAGCAATGGCGAAATCCCTTTTGTTCTTTTTGCTGCACCCTGAAACCTGTGAAATAATCTTCTGAGCATTTGGCAAAAGTATGTATCAAGTTGATGGGTTTTGTAGCATGAAATGGGGAAAAGAGGTAGGAATTTTTGGCTTTTTAGGGACCAAGTACTGCTGAGATTCCCTCCTCCTCCTTTTTCACAAATTCAAGAGACCATGGATTGTAAAGGTTCCATATGAGAAAAAAAACCCAACAAGGTGGCAGTTGGCAGTTCTGTTATTTAGTAATAATAATATTGTTACTAAATATTTACGGCTGCGCTTCTCAGCGCCTTCATTGGAATGAATAACTTTTATACTCAGGGCTGTTTCTTACCATCTTGTCAAATTGTCTCTTTGGGGAGGGAATGAGGTGGCATGTGGCGTGGAACTGATTCACAGTACAGCTTCTGAATTTTGAAATGGATCACAGATTAGAAGCGGTTCTGAAGTCTTTGTCTGCATCACTTTTAGTTTCCTGCTGTCACCTGCTGCTCCCTTTGAGAAATGTGAAATGGTGAGAAATGTGGATGGGCAGAAGGAGCATCAAATGATGAACTCTCTTTATGCCACGTTGTGTATAATGCAATATCCAGGGGCAGCAGGAAGGCTAATGGCACTTTGCAGCTGGCCTTCCCAGTTCTTTTCACCTGTGATTCACTTTTTATTTTTACCTGGGGTTTTGTCATTTAGCCAATAGGATGTATTACTAGTGTGTGTCTAGCTCTGCAGCCTCTTTCGAGATGTGTGTCAAGATGTACCTGTAACTTTACCTACATCTTGTTATTAACTGGCATGACCATATACTTCTCTTTATTTTGAAATCCATGGAAAGTACATAAAGAAACACTGTAATTTTATTTCTCCAAGAGAATCTTTTCCAGCAGCTGATGAAATCCAATCTGATGCCAGATGAAAAAGCTCCTGTGTTATCATTTTCAGTTAATTAAAAATATTAATAAATGCCAAATCCCTTACAGCAGTGGTTTTATAAATACTGTGCATGTATGTGTGCATGTATGTGCATGTCTACACCAGTGCTTCACTCTCATGTTGGCAGCTTGTGCCTTTGACAGCACACTGGAAATTATCATACACTTTCAGGTTCAGGACTTGATGCAGGGATACGGAAGTGGATGGAGGAGTTTGTTTTAGTACATCTTACAGTAGCTGAAACAGACCCAAAATAAAGTAAAAGCTTTAGTGTTTGCATTAAGATGGCAACATTTTTGTTGTCTTCTTTTTTTTTTTTTTTTTTTTTTAAAAATTCTAAAGGCTCAATTTTTATCTTCTGGTAGGCAAGCAAAATATTTTTACTGGCAATTTGATACTTTATTAAAATGGACATTTACTTGATTAAATGTGCCAAATTTGTGTGTGCTAAAAGGCAAGAAGCTGAGTTTGCTGGAACAGAAAGGTGCACTGGCAGCTGAGGCTGAACTACCTCTTGGCACCTTATCTATCTATGAAGTGCAGATCCCAGTAAGCTGAAGGATTATTATCTTCAAAAAATCTTGGACAGCTTCAGCAGTGAGTTAGATTTCTTTTCCTTTCCTTTTAAGAAGGTAAAATTAATTTATTTTGGGTGAAAGATGTTAAACTGACAGACCTGGAAGACTGCAGTCCCTTTTGTCAGTTACAGAATGAGTGATGCCTTGGACCATGGCTGAGTGACCTTTCCCAGTGCTGCTCTCTAGTTGTGTGTTTTGGGTCAGTCAGGATTAAACCCAAAGTTTGGCATCTTTCTGTTCTGCTTCTTTTTTTTTTTTTTTTCTGGCCAGCACTGGCAGATTCCTGATAATGGGCTGACTATTTAGATGGGTTTTGGGATTGCTTCTTAATCTCATTAGGTTTTGCCAACAGAAGTCCTTGTGATCTTCTTTTTTCAAGTGTCAAACTTGCTCGCTTACCAGGACAGCCTTGATCAATTTGTTTCACATGAGCAGTAATCAAATGGGAATGATTTTTGGTCATCCAGAATGGATTCAGCCTAGTGACTTGGTAGAAGGACATATTGTATTCCATTACCAGTCCTGTGAATCATTCAATCTCTCAAGTCAATGCGATTTTTCAGTACTCCACTTCCATTACACAAGCCTTGTGTTTTCAGGCTCTGCTTTCTTTTCCCGATTCAGAGGCTCTTTGGAAAGTTTCAAGTGGACTTTTGCATTAAGCTCATCTAGAAATCAAAGACTGTGAACTACCAATGCTTCCTTTCAGGGTGGGACAGAAGGACTGTGTGTCACAGTGGCACAGGATTGTTGTAATACCTGCAAGGATGTGTAATAACTGTAGTGTAGACTAAACCTTTTGGCAGGATATGGTATTTTAAAAAAAGAGATACTGTTTTAAAATATTATGCAAATTTTGTATTTTTATGTTTGTATATATGTCTGCTTCCTCTTTTCCCTGAGATTTAAACAAAAACTGTCTTTCAATCATATTCTCTAGAAAAATAAAAAATTTCTGCCTATGGACAACTTGTTCATAAAATATGTATTTGTACTGGAAGCTGTTTTTTGCTCCTTGTGCTGGTTATTTTTTAATGACACACTACTCAAGTTGTAGAGTGAAACTTGGCCAGGTAGTTCCAACTTCCTGTTTCTTGTTCACTTCCCTAACAGTTCTTTCATCGTCTAATACTATACAGCATTTGGGTTGGAAGCCCTTTAGCGGTTTATTTATATTGAACAACCTTTTCTTTTTTCTTTTTTTTTTTTCCCAGTAAGAAAATACCCAAGAACAAACAATGAGTTCTAGTGATGTTAGGTTTTAGGCAAGAATGTTATGCTTTTGCCAACCATCCAATGTCATGTTTAAGGTGGCTGACTTGTAGGTGAAATTAAAATGGAAAAACGAAAACATACTCCAGACAAGTTATTTTTTCCCTGTTTCATTTACCTTTTCAATGAAACTTAATTAGGTAGAGGGAATGAAACTACTGCAGTTCTTCAGCTTTGAGCACAATAAGAAGAACAAGCGAGTGACTGTGGAAGTTTGGAGACTTATGCTCATGCTTGTTACTTTGACTTCATGTCCCAAGGCCCAGTCAATCAAAATAGCTGAGAGAGAAATTTTCAATTTCTCAGCCTGAGAACAAAATGACATGAATAGTCAGGCATCTAATGTGCAAAATTCTTTAGGAAAATATAGCATCTCGTACCTCAGAAATATTTGAACTCTCTTGGAAGTCTTGTCTCTCATCTTTACTCAGTGATTAACAGAAGTCTTTTCGTATTTCAGAAGAATTTGCTAATCTGAACAGGGCACTGTACGGTGTTTTAATAAGAAAAACTCTTTTTAATGCTCTTGCATGTTTTAACATAATTTCTTTGGGAACCAGAGTAAAGATCAACAGGAGTAGAGTTCTAGTACAGAACTATGCAATATGGCTGGTTTTCCAGTTCAGTCTTTAAGTTGTGGCTATTTTTTTTTCCTTCTGAAATTTTACTTAATTTACAAACCTCTTTGACACCAAAAATCTGCTAGACCAAGGGGTCTAGGAGACCAGTGCAGCATTCTCAGCCCTCAGAATTTCTTGTGGGACAGCAATCACAGGGAGCTGGTGAGTTACCAAATACATACAGGGACTCTGCTGAGGACCACTATGTATGGAGCACAGATGTAAAACCAGCAGAAGAAACCAGCACCACCAAAAGAACTTCAGCATAAAGCATTTCTGTTCTCTTATTTTTTTTTTTTCTTCAAATGCAAGGGATCAGATATGGTAAACATAAAAAAACCCATCAAAAGTGTTGATGTGTGTGGACAGGATTAGATAGCTACTGCTGTACAACAGTATGTAATAAATGATGTGTATTTAAGAATATATATAGATGAATAATGGATGCATGCAGGTATAGGAGTGATTGTTGCTTTGTAGTTGTACAGTTTGAAGGGCCTGAGGTGGATTTAATTCTACACATGGCTGCATGTGTGGAAGGGATACACATGAAGTTATCATGCTACTTGCTTTATTGAGCCCCTTATCCCAGTGTCTGAAACTGTGATTTGTTATGCTGTGATATGATCCGAAATAGAACCACAACTCACTGTAGCGGGTTCTTTCAATCCCCAGGGAATGTTTGTCTGGCTTAACTGCATGAAACTGAAATGTGTAATACAGAGCTGCAGCTTATCATGAAACTGAAATGTGTAATATTGTGCTGCAGCTTATAGATCAACACTGACTCCATTTGTGGGAATGAATGAATGCCTCATGTTTGATGTGCTACAGGAGAGCTCACAGATGATTTCTTATGTTTCTTATGCTATATTTTTCATGCTTTTTCAGCTTCATGTGTTTAGTGTTTTCCTGTGTGTAGAATAGGGTGGTATTATCCTGGTCTTTTCAGTACAGAAATAGAATGTGAAGAGATTTCTCCGGGCTGACTCTTTTTAATGCTTTCAGAGACTTCTTTGCAGCAAAACTTCAGACAAGTCTGAAAAAGACAGGTGTTCATTTCTTTACCCATCCACGCATTTCTCAGCTATAAAACTTCTTTGTTTCACTTGAATTGTTCCTGCATGATTTTCTATGCATATTTTCTCACTTATTTACCTCTTTTTACAGTTCCTTTGACAGCTTTGACCCCTGGATTCAGGTCAGTGAAGATAACTTCTAACAATGTAGTCAACTGATTGCGTGGTAGGTGGGAGGGTTCACCTCCATAGTGCTCCTTGAGGTGATCATAGATATCATGGAACTTTATTCCTGTTTCAGTGTTCCCTTATGACCCAAATTTTTACCCAAAAATACATAAGTACATACAGGTGAATAAATGTCACTCAAAAAAGCTTCCATAAATTTGCTTGATTTAGAAAGCAGACTCACTCTTATTCTAGCTGCCCTGCAAATATTCCTGTTTTAATGTACCTTGTCTCTGGTTTTTATTTATTTGCCTATCCTGTCTTGGCTTAGCAGAGGATGAGGTGTGCAGGACTGAAAGAGACCTCCCAAGTCATACACCATTTCTGTAATTGCAGGAACTTATGTTGCAGGATTCCCTTAGTTAATTTATCAATCTCTGTCTCAAATGGCTTTTGCTCCTGTTGCTTCCTATTGGGAAGCCATTCAAGAACCTCAGTCTTCTGATGTTTGAAAATCTGCTTCTAATTTCCAAACTAAATTTGTTCATAGCCAGTTCGTGCCCATTTGGTTTTATGCCAACACTGCTCTCTAACTTTAATAGTTCTTCCCCTTTCTTACAATCCTCCTGTGATCTGATAGGATTCTTGTCTTTCTCTCTTTCTGTTTTTCCCTAAAAGGGAAGATAATTTAAATTGTGCATCTCTTCGTTATGTTCTTCTTTATCAGTGTCATTGTGTCTTGGTTTGATGAATCCTTTAGACTTGAGAGCTTTTTAGCCTTTCCAGTCAGTTCTCTGACAGAAGTAGGAAAAGGTGGCTGTGTTTTCCTAGACAAACAGTATGTGTAACTTTGTTAACTCTGAGGCTGGGAGGGTGAGATGGGAAGAGAGAGAAAGTGGCCTGCATGTTTCTGCATCTGTAAAAGGCTTTAACTGGGGACTTTAGGAAGAATCATTCATATTTGAGGATCTGGTCCCTGGGATAGGCAAAGGCATTGATCCAGTTCTTTCATCCAGTCCAGCTCTCCCATTGCTCTATAAAAACCTGCTTGAAATGAGCAGCTGATAAAACTTCTGGAGGGGATTCAGCTCACAAATGAGTTTTTGAGGGCAACTTTCCAGCTGTTTCCTCAGAAGGAATGAGGCAAGCAGCTCCCAGAGCCCCAGACAAATGCCTGGGATCTTTCTTCTTCAGAGTGCATGGAGAGTCCCTGAGAAGAACTGAGAGGCCGGAGGGTGATGGAGAGATGCAGCCAAAGGCCTGCAGTGGGAACCTCCTGCTGTCAGGATCCCACGCTAAGCTGCACTTGAGGGCGGGCATGGAGGGGAGAGAGAAAGCTGAGTAAGGTTTGCTGTGACCTCAGTGTATTCCCATGCAGCTTCCCTCTCTGGGCAGTGCTTGATGGCATCATTTACAAGATTCTTCAAATGCCCTGAGTTTACTCAGTTAAAAAAAAAAAAGAAAAAGAACAGTCCATTCAACATGCTGCTCTGTACTATCCTTACCATAATGCTACTGATACTAAAGCTGTATGATTAAGGATAGATGTCTCTTACAAGACAGCTTTTTATCTAGCAGAGTATATCAAAACCAGGACTTTTTGCAGGGAAGTACCAGTCTCTGTTAAGATGTCTGAGGTTTAGTGGGAAGCTTTGGGGCAGCAGGACAAAAGGCTGAGAGGAGGGAGAACCAAAACAAAAGGTCTGGGTCCTGTATCAGAGCAAATGGTAGATAGTAGGTAGAGCAGATGGTGTGAGAGTAGTGGGACTTCTGTTCAGATCTGTCACCTTAAGGAGAATATCGTGGTTCTGAGCTCTTTTGAAGTTGTTGTCTGTATTTTCTTGTGTATGTTGAGGGGGTTTTTTTGATTACCAAAGGATTTTTTTCACTGGCATTTTTTCATTATTTTTTCCAAGAGCAAGTTTTCAAATATACCCTCTTTTATTGTCTCTGCTGCTCCTGCAGCTAAGAGGTATGCACATGCGGCTTGCCGCATTCTGCACTCCTTGTATTGCCCCACTGCTGGGATTTTACCAAGTAAGATAACTCTGGAATCCTCCTGGAATGAAGGTGCCTGGGACTGCTGCAAAATAATATTTGCGACTTGCTTGCTGATCACTAATTCAAAATAATTACTCTAACAGATTTATTTAAACAACAGATTTATTTAAGCAGTCATAATAATTCATCACATGAGGTGCTTAAGCTTTGATGACCATAATTAGATACATTTTAGATCAACTTTGATTGTATTCAAAGAAGCAGAACCAGTATCTTTCTTTTCTCATCCATTCTAATGAACTTCAGCAGGAAGAATCTAAATTTACAGGTGAAGAATGTCTCTAATCAGTGCCAGCACAGACTGAGTAGAGCTAGCTGGAGATGCCCTGTGCTCAATAGATTTTCCAGAACCAAGCATATTCTTCTGTTTTACAACAAGGCTTGTAGTCACTCACTGGTTCTTTGTTAGTTTATAAATAGGAATGGTAATGATCGGGCCTACTTATGTAAGAAATTAGTCTGGTTGAAAATCTTTCCCTTTTTATCTCATATATCCTTATGCTTTGATTGCATTTTTTGATAGTTTCCTAACATGAAGAAGTGACATTAATTGTACTGTGCGTATACCTCTATTCTCTCACTGGAAATACGTGACAGAATTGGGAGAGGATGCCTGACTCTGCTCCCTGTGTTATCCAAGCACTCCTCCTTTGGAGGTAACACAAGTTTTGCGCAGCTCCCGAGGCTCAGTTCAGGATGCGCAGTGAGGATTCTGAGCCCTGTGTGCAGGCAAAGGATGCTGAAGGAGATCTCAGGACACTAAAAAAGAGGAGGGCGATTATGCTGTTGATACTTGGTCAGTACTTGCAAGGAGGCTGAAGTTCAGCCATACAACAAAATGTGGCTTCCTGGGGACTCTAATCAAATATCAGTAAACAGTCCCTCACTGTTCACTCTTTTTGGCTCCTCACTTGTTGCACAGAAACTGAGGAAGACAGTCATGAGTCTGAGTTCTGCTGGTAATTCTGGTTAGAGCTCTTTGGTCAGGATTAGTTGTACTTTCTCAGTCTGTAATCCTGGGGAGAAGGTTCACACAGGACAGGCAGAGCCAGAAATAAATATGCTTTTAAAAGGCCACATAATGTCCATAGGAGGAAACAAATGGCTGCATTCAGCTTATAGGAATGTCAAAATTCTTTGCTATTACCTTCCACCTGTCAACACCCTCCTGGCAAATGTGATATTGAATACATTTAACAGGTTCAAACTCTGAGGGCCCAATGATGAACATTCCTGCTGTGTTTTCTTTAATTTCTTAGTAAATGTATATATTTGTGATACACTGAGCGTACTGTGCATGGTACTGTAAGCCTTGCTTGCAAATGCAGCTCAGTTGTTTGTCTACATCTTGCAGTTGCCATTCATTCATAAGGCCAAGGCAAATGACCAAAACAATCCACTTCCAATGGGTTATTTTGAGGAAGAAACAGAATGGGCACTGATCTCTTCTCTGTGACCCCTGGTGACACGGGGTGGTTGGGCACTGGAACAGGCTCCCCAGGGAAGTCGTCACAGCACCAGCCTGACAGAGTCCAAGAAGCATTTGGACGATGCTCTCAGGCACCTGATATGACTTTTGGGGTATCCTTTTCAGGACCAGGAGTTGGGCTTTGATCCCAGGAGGTCACGTCCATCTCAGGATATTATATGATTTTAAGAAAAGACATATGTGAAAGCTTTAGCTTTCAGTATGTAAGCAGTATGTAGGCGTACAGCAGCACTAATGCTGCTGAAAGGAGGGTCTCTTTCGAAAAGTAATGCAATAGCTTTGCAGTGATATGAGAAAGAAGGGGTAGCCTGGTCTTAGCAGCAAATAAATGCTAAATTAAGGAGGTCCTCACATAATGAAAGCATTCTGTAGTGTTTGTTTATGTTTTGGGGGTTTGCTTATTTATTTATTTTTACCATCTAGCACTTGATACATAGCCTGGACCTAGCCTGCACAACAACCTGATAGTTTGTTTTAAAAACAAGCATTTCTATTCATCAAATCAAGATACAGTGCTTTAAATTGAAAAGCTAGTTAAATTGTCAAAAGAGAGTGTTATGAAGGTTTCATTGCTAAAGAGGCTTTCAGTTACAAGAATTTTTTTCGACTAGTTTGGGGTTTTTTTGGCTCTCTGATATTAGCAACCTGCAATTTAGTTTCCAGGTGATTTGTGTCCTGGTGTTCAGTGGGAAATCTTTTCATTCTGAATAAGGACCTTCTGCTATATGTTTTCGTCCATGCCCTTCTTGTTATCTTTCCCCGTTGTGTGTTTGAGATATATTCATGGAAGCATTGTGCACAGCTGACTGCTTGGTCACTTCTGACGTGCTTCCTGGGGACAAGACCAAAGGCGTTTAATGTTTGTAAAAGGCAGGATTGCCCTTGAATTACTGACAGCAGTCAGTGCCAAGTATGGAGTGAGAATGGCCACACCTGTTTTCAGGTGTGGAGGTAGGAAAAATCTTGTGGTGGGTCTTATGCAGGACTATATTTAATGTGTGCTGTCTAAAGATTGTGCCTCTGAAACACAATTGAGTTTCACAGTTACGTGGGTAATAAACCAGATCTATTTACGGTGGCTAAGTAAAGAGTTGTCTGTCAAACAAAGCTGGCCCAAATCTAGTTCTACTGGTATAGTTTAGAGCTGTGTTCGGACTATTTGTTATGCAAGACAGAAATTTAGCTGTTTCAAGATGATTATCTCCTTGATAAATTATGTGAGTATGTGCTGGGGTGACCCTGGCTGCAGGCCAGGTGCCCACCAAATCTGCTCTGTCACCCTCCTCAGCTGGCCATGGGGGAGAAAATATAGTGAAGGGGTTGTGGATTGACATAAAGTCAGGGACAGATAACTCAACAATTACCATCACGGGCAAAGCAGACTCAACTTGGAGAAATTAGTTTAATTTATTACCAATCAAATCAGAGTAGGGTAATGAGAAATAAGACCAAATCTTAAAAATACCTTTCTCCCATCCCTCTTATTCTTGGGCTTAACTTTACTCCCAGTTTCTCTACTTTTGGCCTTCAAGCAGCACAGGGGGATATTCATCATACGTTATCTCTGCTGCTCCTTCCTCCTTAGGAGAAGGACTCCTCACACTCTTCCCCTGCTCCCATATGGGGTCTCACACATGGGAGGCAATTCTCCATGAACTGCTCCAGTGGGATTCCTTCTCATGGGCTGCTGTTCTTCGTGAACTGCTCCAGCATGGGTCCTCTGCAGGATCATAGGTCCTGCCAGCAAACTGTTCCAGTGTGTGCTCCTCTCTCCATGGGCCTACAGGTCCTTCCAGGGTCCTCTTCCAGCACGGGCTTCTCAAGGGGTCACAGTCTCTTCTGGACAACCACCTGCTCTGGCATGGGGTGTTCCACAGGTTGCAGGCAGGTATTTACTCCACCATGAGCCTCCACAGGCTGCAGGTGGATTTCTGCTCCCCTTGTGGACTACTGTGGGCTACAGGGGCACAGCTGCCTCCCCATGGTCTGCACCAAAGGCTGCAGGGGAATCTCTGATCCTGCACCTGAAGCACTTCTACACCTACTGCCTTTGGTGTCTTCTTAGTTCTTTCGTGTGCATATTCTTATTCCTCTTTCCAGCTGAAGTTGCTGTTTCACAGTTTTTTTCTTCTTCTCCAATATGTTATCCCAGAGCCATGACCAACATCGCTGATGGGCTCAGCCTTGGCCAGCAGTGGGTCTGGCTTGGAGCCAGCTGGCATTGGCTCTATCAGACACAGAGGAAGCTTCTGGCAGCTTCTGTGAGAAGCTGCCACTGTACTGCCGCCCCCCCTGCCAGTGCTACCAAAACCTTGCCACAGAGACCCAATACAGATTCTAACATTCAGACATGCTTTTGCTTAAAAATATTTCTACAAGGAACCTTCATCTTGCTATGTGTGCTTCATATTGAAAACAGAGATGAGGAAGATATGTAGACAGAACTGTTACTTTTTGAAAATGGCTTTAACCTGGGCACTATTCTGATTCTACTTGTGAATTAGGGAGGTTGGTATTTCTGGAAATTAACATTTGTAATTTCAACACTGCAGATGGGTACAATTTCCTTAATTGAGTTTTCTCACAATCAGCATGTAGTTCTGCCTCTGATCTTCTTTTACTCATTACCATGTCTTAATTTGTAGAGAGTTTCCTTTTTAAGTGGTTTTAAATGGAGCTCAGCTTTCCTGAGGCAGGCTTCAGTGACACTTTCTGGGTACTGTTTACTGGGTCATTTCTTTATCGACACTATGCCCTGCCCAACCTGTCTGAACACAGTCCGGTTCTGAGCTCTGTAACCAGAGAAGTGAAAATTGATGGCACTTTACCCTTCTTTTCAAATGAGTAAATATCTCAAAATGGCATCTATAGACCCAGCCTGAAACAAAAAAAAAAGGTCTTTCTTATCCCAGTTCCTTTGAACAGCCCAAAAGCAGGTCTTCTTCCTTCTCTCTTGTTTTAACTTCAAACATCATTATAATTTAATTAGGAACATGTTCTCTTATGCAGACAGAGATAATGATGAGTAAGTGATGGTACTCCAGTCTACCTTTCCAATGGAACTTGCAGAAGAAACTATGCACTACTGCACTCTTTAGTTATTCTTCTAGAGAATGGCAGAGGGCTTTGGGAATCCTGCCTTGCTGACTCTATATTTGGCTTTGGGATAAGGTAGGAGGGAATATAGTTCACCAGTAGGTCAGAGGATGGGTTACTTGGATTTCTGGTTCATTGAGTATATCTTTTGTGTTTGTTGGTGTGGTGTGAAATAGCAGTGTGTGATTCAGAAGACTGACTTGGTGCCTAACTTTGAATCATCTATCTATCCTGGGTGGGAGCCAGACTTCATCAGAGTTGGTGCCAGCACTCTTACTTTGGCTTCTCTGAAAGTCTATTCTATCACAGTCCATGTGATTGATTTCCGTATAATCATCTTTTTGGGGCTAATCTGTTATCGTATTTGCCCTCTTATAATCTTTTATCAATGTGGCATTTTCCAAAATTTGACAGTCTGTTATCTCTGAGTCTCTTCTTTCTCTCCTTGCAAGAGTGGGTACCCTTAAGCTGGTAGACTTCATTGAATTAGGGAGTTTTTAGGATGAAAGAAATATAATACAGCAATGAAAGTGATGAATTAGTTTGAAAGCTCCCTTCCTAATTAAAAGAGATGAAATTCCTCTCTCACATTCTTTTGTGTGAATGTAAGATTCTTTGTTTAGGTTAGAAGATTCAGATCGTTCCACGAAAAACTTTCCCTCCTCCTCACTTTTATCTTGGGTGGATACACATGTGCATGTGCACATATACACACAGACACACACAGATAGGAGCTCTGGACAGTTCATGTACAATTACCTCACCTCTTCAAATCATGCTGTAGAGGAATGTTTTTCTCCTACCTTTTTCTGACCAGCTTAGCTAGAATTTAGATGTCTGAGTTGTCCAGAATAAAAATTTAGGGTACTTAAAATATACTTCTTGGTTTTTGATACTTTTTATCTAAAAAATCAGAAAAGCTTCCATAAACCCCAGATGTCTCAGTGTTACTTTTTCCTCCTTCACTTTTTTATTTTTACATCTGTCATGTTGATGGAATTGGTGTGCAGAGTACGTAGAGGTGACCCAGGCAGACTTTTCACATCTCCGTTGTCTTCATATATTCCCATTTCCATGGACTTAAGTTTCATTTAAAGGATCCTCACCTCCTCTGTTGCTTCCAAAAATCTTGAACTAAATTTTTTCCTTGTCATGTCAAAGATATTGTCTTGCCTCTATGATATTTTTGTCTTGAGCTACGCTCTGCTGAACTTTCACAGGCATCAGATTCCTTGCCAAGTAGTGAGAGAAGGGTTTTTGAGAGCTCTGCCTCCGAACAGTACCACAGCCTTTCCAGATTACAGGCCTTGGCTGAATTTTACAGCCTTAAAATTTGTATTCATCTCATGTAGTTTTTTTCCCATGGACTGTTATCTCTTGAGTTCCATATTTATCTGGGCCTGAATGACTGTCTGTCATTGCCTCATGGTTTTTCTTCTGTCTCATTCTTTACTTTCAGCTGTCTATTCTTTTCAGGGGTTGTCTTTCTTCTGAACTTTAACAGCTACTGGTTTTGCTTATCCATGGTTAACTTTCTGATTGGAACTTCTTGAAATACTTGTTGTCCTGGAATTTTTGGCTCTGGTAAGTCTTCCATTATCACCTTTCTTCCTTTTCTTCTGCATTTGACATTTTTCGCAGATGATGCTTATCTCTGTGCATTCAGGCCTCCTATCTCAGCCTTCCATGTAGAGGAATAGTATAAATGGTGTAGGTTTGCCAGAAAATAACCCTTCACATGTCACATTTTGAGACAATCTAAGACAGTCTGTGATAAAATAGCTGGGAAATGTCAGTGCTTTTGTGTCCTTCTTCACAGAGCATCACTTGAGTGGATGAATTTGCAAAGCTTGATGTTTTAAATGGGTACTTGCTCTAGAGAACATCGTTATAACATAAAGAGTAAGCTTACTTTTGGCCAATAACTTTTAATCCTGAAGTACTTACCAACAAGCCTCTGTTTTGGTGAGCTGCCATGTCTCTGTGAAATGATATTGCTGTCACTGTACAGGGGCAACACCAGTTGATTCTGTGCCATGACAGGTATGGTACTGAATGCCTGTTATTCTCCTTTTCTTCTATCTCTAGCCATTAGTTCAGCATGTTAGGTGATGCTGAAATGAAGTTAATGGAAAGCAACAGCAACTTACCAGTGCAGTATTTTGGCAGCATGGCTTAGGATTGGAAAAGGAGGATGCACACAGACAGATCTGAGCTAACTTTAGTCTGGAGAGCTTAGAGATCAGTGGCAGCAAACCTGTGGTGTCTTGAACTTGAAAACGTGTTAGCCACCTGTATAAGTAACCTGACTTCTAAGCAGGCTTAGCTTTCACAAAAGGCTCTGCTGTGATCTCGCAGTGCTGTTTTACCCAAATAACCTAAAGTAAAGTTAGAAGACCATGACTTAATGCAGCACAATCAGACCTTTTGTTAAAGCCATAGTTTCTCTTATACCAAGTAGATTTAAAAATACCTCACTCTCTTATGCCTGTTTCCATATTTCCCCATTTTTCCTCTCCAGGAAAAGTCTCTTGTTCTTCCTATACTTTGGCTCTTCTGTGTGCACCTCTTTGTAACTTGAAGTTTCAGAGATGTGATGGTCTGTGGCCAAATGTGTCACAACCCCTCTGCAACGGCCTCATTAGCATTCACCAACACTGACCACTTCATCTATTGACTCCAGCTAATGACTCAGCTTCTCCATGTACAGAGCAGGAAATGCATGGAGGAGAGTTGAAGTATGTCTCTGGAGGCTGGCAGAGCAAAGGGGTGTTCTGTGTAAGCTTCAGTGGTCTAGACTTAGAGACTGGCAACTGGAAAGCAAAGGGTGACAAACCCAGTCTGTCTGCTTGGCTCTAGATGCACAGTTAAAAATCACGGTAATGTGGATACTGTTGTACTGCAAGCAGAGAATCCAAAATCAATAGTGATAAAGCCGAAAAAGCATGGACATGAGCACAGATGGACACGGATGTAAATGCCCAGCCAGTCCTGTTGTCACTGAGAGGTAACTTTGGACAGTTACCAAAGTAACTGAGTAGTTACTTTTTTTTTTTTTTCTGGACAGTTGATATATTGAAATCTTAGCAGTGGTAAGTTGACCAGAATCGACTGGTGGGGTTTTTGGTTTTTTTTTTTTTTTTTTTTTTGTTTGTTTGTTTTTTTTGTGATCTTGGTCCACATAGGAACTTCTTCAGGAAGTAGAATCTACTATGCACTCAGCTGGATGTTTAACCTAACATGGTTTAACCAAATCCTCAGTTAGGATCAGGTCATAGGCTCATGAAAAACCTAGGGTTGAAAGTAACCTTGAAAAATTATCTGATCCAACCTTTTATGGGAAAAGAAGCCTAGATGAGATTGTCTAGCTCCCTGTCCAATTGCATCTTGAAAACCTCCAGTGATGGGGTCTCTAGCAAATTCATGTGGAGGTTGGTCTTGTAATTGACTGTTCTCACTGTAAAAAAGTTCATTCTTATATCAAAATGAGAAGGTTTTTGTTTGTATTTAATGGCTGATTCTGCTAAACTTTAAGAATAATGCTGCATAGATTTTTCCTTTCCTAAAAACTCCTTTCACCTTTACCAAACTCTTGGATCAAAAGCTTCAATTTTCCTCTCTTTTCTTCTCTTTCTTCCTCTTCCTTCTCTCTGCCCCCCGTTGTAGCAAAGATCATGAGCAGCGCGTAACTGAACTGAGGGAAAGTGGAACGATTTCACAGTGCACATTTCTTTTCTTTAAAGACGAAGGGTACTTCTGGAATTGGCTGGTCTGCAAACATTCCTTTGATCCTGAAACCTGGTGCCTTTCTGCAGGATTTCAAATTTTTGGATGTTTTGTTGTGTTGCTTGCCCATGATCCTTGCAGTGCTTAGCAGGAACAGTGAAAATTTTGACCATCACCTTTACATTATGACTCTAAACACAAAGGTCTTAAAAATTTACACTTTTCACAGTAAGAACATACGGAATACATTTTTTTTTTTTTTTTTAGTATGGCTTTCATATCTTCTCCACTGAAGCTGTTTCAGAGTTGTCATCCTCTGTAGAAGTGGCATAGAAGTGATGGCGTGGCAGAGAGACAGGCATTAAAAACAGCATGACCCAGGAAACATTTGCCTTCTCCTGGGGTGTCTGAGCTTGGAAAAATTGTCTGGATTACTTGCAGTGTGCAGGCCTCAGAATAAAAGGGAATTGTGCTCTTTAACTGAGCTTTGCTTAGAGGACAAAGCAAATGAAAGTGCTGCTTGTGTGGCTGAGACCAATACAGCATGCTGGAGCATCTCATAAAACTGTTCTTCTATTTGGCCTTGCTCTCAATCTCTTGATAAAGTGTTCTTTTCCTCTTGGTACATGTGGTTAAATGTATTTAGGAAAGAATATTTGTCCTCAGTTTTGCACTTCGATCTTAACATTTTGGTGTCACTTTAACCCTGCTAATGAAGCAGGACTTTCTAATAGCAGATCTGCAAGATTGGCATAGATATTACTTGGTGCATTTTATTTCTCAGTGTTTTAAGCAATGCATAGTGATTCTTTTTGCTTTCAGTCTAAGCCCAAAAAACTCACCAAAAATAACCAATCCACCAGAGCTGTGTGACTGGAAACAGATTAATGGATAACTGTCATCCTATTAATGTTTTGACAATGAGGCTTTGTAGCTTCAGAGAACCCTTTCTTCCCAGCTCTGTCAGGCCATTGGGCTTAAGATGTATCAATATCCGTCAGTGGTAGGTTTCTGTAACATTTGATTTCTGCTGGGAGTTTCTTGCCTCTTTAGAGTTCTTAGAGATGACCAAGTCACTTTCTCTTTCCATTACAGAGCATTTTTTGATGGAATAATTTCTTCTCACTACTAAAAGCAAAACCAGCTTTTAATTCTATGCCTGGAATTCCAGTGGTGCCTGCTAAAAACTGCTTTAGTTCCTGAGCTCCTGTTGTTCTGTTGGTGGGTTAGAAGTTGGAGGGACAGGATATGGATCCTGTGGCACAGCTTTGGAAAACTGGAGATTAGGTTTTGTGGTTTAGGGGTCCTTGAAAATCTTAGATTGGTAGCAGCAAGTGTCTGTTCACATTTCCAATCCTTTGTTTCATTAGAATGTTTTAGAAAATAGTTAATGTCAGTGAAGGAAGGCACATCACAGAAAAGCACTGTTTGTGTTGCAGTTGAAGTAGCAGTGACTTAAATGTATGGAGAAGCCATCTAAGACTCACAGTGTCACTTCAAAGCCTCAATTGATGCTGTCATATATGGCAAAAGGTATATAATCCTCCACTGTTTCTATCAGAGATTATTGGATTGCTTTATGAATGTCAGAAATTCCAGGTTATTAATACAGTTGCAGAGAAACTGGTTAAGAGCCTGCAGAAGCCTCTGTCTTCTTCCACAGTCATCAACTGACCTCACTGTGGTTTTGACTCTGCTGGTATTCAGAGGAGCACAGATTCCCAAGATTTCTCTTGGGGGATGGTTGTCCCATGATTAAAGCATCTATGTGTCTTTCAGGGTCTTGGTCTTCATGGTTTAAGCCAATTTTGGTAAACTTGCTGTTTCTCCTTCTAGAAAAAAAAAAAAAAAAAAAA